>JARQOC010000027.1:0-293539 GCA_033576535.1 Allobates femoralis | reverse complement strand
TAAATCGATATGAAAAGTTGCAAATTTGTTGCGCAATACAAAGTTGTGCACAGAAATTGCAACTTTTGGAGTCTTTCTCAGTTCAAGGGGACGAATTAGGGCTGTACTGGGGCGTCACACCACTGCCTGTCTAATTCATGACGAACTGTGACGTACCTTATGTAGAATTTGTGGCAAGGCTCATGCCACTTGTCAAATGCATCCAATTCAATAAGAGGCTTGTGCCTCTTGATTAATCTATGGCTCCAACATGCCCCCTCATCAACACTGGCATGAACATCGATGGCCTTGATGAATAGGAGCCTATGTGATCTCCGATGCTGCAAGCACAGGCAGGTGAAGGCATTGCCTCTTGCTTGTTAGTACTGCATTCCTTGACTAGGACCCCAATCACTGCTGATAGACTGCAACAGTGTCCAGTGAGTAAAGAAACAAGATGTTATGAAAACTCAAAAAACTTTCCATTCTGTAACAGTAAATTGCAAAGTAGCTTTGTTTTCATAAGCAGTTTGCATCTTTACCTATTTAAGATGATGAGACTTAAAGAGAACTTGTCAGCAGGATGTAACACTATAAAGTGAAGCCGTGGTCATAATGGCGCTGTGATGCTGATTAAATGCATACTTTCAATTTTTGTGTTCCAACAGTCTTGGAGGCATCTATCCATTGTGGATTAGTGTCAGACCAATAGCGGTGGTTTTGTTTGTTAACTTCACCATTCACAAAAAGTTTGCCTCATCACTCATCTGAAGACAATTGTCTATGTGTGAAGATACGAGATGTGCAGCATCTGAAACAACAGATACTGGAAGCCTGTGCTAGCATTTCTTCTGTGGTGTTGTTATCAGTGTGTGTAGAGTGGGAGAAGAGGGTTGCATTGGCAATCCAACACAATGGGCAGCAATTTGAACACATTTTATAAGTGGTCATAAAATTGTAAATAACTCATGAAAGAATAAAGTTACATTAAAAGCAAGCACACCATTGTTTTCTTTTGAAGTTCTCAGTTTGATGTGTCACATGACCCTCTTCCCATTGAAAAAAAATTATGTTGGATCCAAAATGGCCAACTTCAAAATGTCTGTAATGGTCACCACCCATCTGGAAAAGTTTTCCCCCTCCGATATACTAATGTGCCACAAACAGGAAGTTGAAATCACCAACCATTCCCATTTTATTAAGTTGCATCCATTTAAATCGCCCACCCTGTAGTATAGAGTTATAATGAGTCAGGTCTCCAGATGGTGACTTTTGTGAGGCTGTCCTGACCGCAGTGTTCTACTATACACTAAAGGGGGGAGAAATAGCACAAAATAGGGTCTTAACTGTGTGATTAATGGTCATATAGGTGTGTGTTGTGCTCACCTTTTTAGATTGTGCCCAGTCACAATACCTTAAATGCGTATCCGGCTGCTGCACCTCCCAGTAAAAATGATGATCTCCAAAGTAAAAGAAAGGGATTTTTTCGTGCGCTGCCTCCAGACAATAAGCGATCCAAATAGTATCCAAACTGTTCTTTATTACTCCACACATTTCGTGAGAACTTCTCACTGCCTCAGGAGTTATACAAAGTTATATAACTCCTGAGGAAGTGAGAAGTTCTCACGAAACGCGTAGAGTAATAAAGAACAGTTTGGATAATATTTGGATCGCCTATTGTCTGGAGGCAGCGCACGAAAAAATCCCTTTCTTTTACTTTGCTGACCGCAGTGTGTCAGCTTCATGTCTTTCTATGCAGATGTCATTGATGCTCAGTTCAAGAGAGCCGCACTCAGTCCGGGAAGTGAGAGTTGATCCTCGCGTAATTCATACCGTAGTGTGACTCCAGCATTTTTTAAAGAATCGTACAACTTTTTACTGAAAAAAGATGCACAAGAGTGTAAAAAAGTGAGCGTCTTTGATTTAACTCCAATTTATCAAGCATTGTGTCCAAAAACAGCCAGCGCAAAAGAAAAGCAAAGCAGAAAATAGCCAAAAAGATTATCAAGATATGGTAATTCAGCAATACACAGCATAACTTTCATTTGAGGCACAAATGCCTACTATACACGTTCTTTAACTGAAGGAACAGGTTTTGATCATGCATTAAATGTAAGAAAGAAAGATCATAATCAACTTACAACTTATTAACAAAATTAATTAATTTGCCCCTATATGTAAAGTTTTCCAGGGTTTTACTTGTATTTTGATAAGGTTTATGTTCTTCTGTATCAGGAAACAAAGTACAAAATGTATCTTTTTGAAGACTACAAAAGTAATGATTTTATGAAGTTATTTGTTTATAAATAATGTACAAATTAATGATACATACAAATTAATTATATATATGTCTCAATAAAGGCCACTGAAAAAGTAAAGTAATTACACATAACTTTAAAGGTATCGTCACATGTAGCAATATCACCGCCATATGGCTGGCAATTTGACGTGAGCGCACACATTACAGGCACTTTTTTACATATTGCCGTTGCCGTGTCACACATAGAGATCTCGCATGCGATGTTCGGTGATCCTGCTTTCCGGAAAACGCCTGGCGCAGACCGGGAGCAATTTGACATTCCCACGTCACTGCCAAATTGCCGCGTCACACTCCACCACCTCATCAGAGTGGGCATAGAGTGTGAGCGCGGTGAGGAGACAGGCGTGCCAGAGTGTTGTACACCGCACTCCTACCACTCCAATTGGCCAACACAACTGCGTTGCCATTGGTCAGCCTTGTCAGGAAGTCTGCCCACTACATGACACATGTGTCCTTTCTACTATATCACTATTTAAATATGGTGCCTTAGCCATGTCCAGCCAATGGGAATGCAGGAGCGACTACCAATCGCGGCAGATGGGGCGTGCCAAACAGAATGCTCAGGCACGCTTCTGGAACTGCTTCCAGATGGCCTGAGCACGCTTTCTACATCGCTATTGCCTAGTCACACGTCATGATGCGCAGAAATCGCCTGGTGGAAATCGCCTGATTTCTCAGCAGAGCAGGGCGATCAGGCGACGCACCACCGGCGATTGCTCTCTGTAATATCGCCCTGTCACATGCCGCAACACACAGGCGATGTGGTAGCAATATCGCCGCATTCGGATATTGCTTAGCTTACCTTTGCAATGGAAATCAAGATATCCACCTTGGACCACCATGGATCTCATTGCTTCATCCTGATGGCGGGAATGTGAAGGTATATTTTCTATCAATAAGATGACATGTTAATAGATTAAATCTAGAATTTAATTTATTATGAAATACATGATACTGTCATAAAAGCCAACAGCCCACATGTATCACTTCTGCACATTGTGAGTTAAAACAAGATGAGATATTTTATTCTCAATGCATTATCTTTTTTTTTACATCATGCTTCGCATGTATGAGTAATTATCTTCTGTACATACTGTTTATGCTTTTGTTCTATTTCTGTAATCTTGGTTTCTATGTATTTCCAGAAAAATGGTAATTCAAAATCTGCATAACTATGCATATTAATGAAGAGTGAAACACAGACAAGCATGAATCAGAAAGAAATTGAGCTTATATAGAAAAGTGCACAGTGTCATACCCTGAAGGGCTCATCAGTGACAAGGGTGATTGTGTCATTAGCATTATATAGTCTATTTATTAATATTTAATTTGCTGTTGGGTGATGTAAACTTTAGTATTTTCACAGCTTGTAGAATAATGCTAATCTTATGTCGTTTATTAGTTCTCTAGGGCAAACATTTGTTTTCTGTTTGCAAGTTTTATAGTTGGGTGAATTTTGGCAAACAATTGGAAGCCTGAATAACTCCTTAATAGATTATTAGGGCATATTGGGAATTAAAAGGGACCTCCACGTAATTAAAAATGCAGTAGTTAGAGTTCTTGTCCTCTAGAGGCAAACTGATTTATAGCAGTTAACTAGTATCAACCCCTCAGCCATTTTCTCACATAAGGTAAATATTTCACTTTTTCCACTGCTTTTTGTGCATAAAATCTGACTGTGTTTCACTGTCCAATTAAAGTGGATGTGATTTCATAAGAACTCATGCCTTGAATTGAGAGAAGGTTTCAAGATTCGGCTCGAGTTGCCGAACTTCCCAGTGTTGAGCAAACCTGTTAGATTTGGGAGTTCAGGGGCTTTGCATTTGCAAAGCAATGGAGTGAGTATCGCAGTGGTCAAGTACAGTTGGTGTTTAGCCCATTGTAAGCTGCATGCAGTGTTTAATCATCTCGCACTGGGTTTAAAGGGAACTAACCAGCAGGATTTAGGACTATAGAGTGAAGCCATTGCCTTACAGGCATTGGGATGCTAAATGCAATCATTCCTTTACTTCAATGATTCCATGTTTGATTGCAGAGAAGAGTGTTATAAACCTCCTGGAAAGCAGGGCAGCAGATGATTCATGTGTGCAGCACTAAGTCATTATGTGGAGTTGTTTGTTTTTCTCCTTTGCTGTGGGCATGGCTTTCAGCTGTAAGCCAAACCCTTCCCCCTCTCTTTCATCTGTACCTTCAGTTTTGCCAGGCACCCTGTGGCTGGAGTATACATAAGAGGGGGTCAGGGTTTGCCGTGCAGCCAAAATCCATGCCCACAGAGAAGGGAAAAAAAGCCAACTCTACATAGTGAAGCAGTGCTGCACACATGAATCATGTGCTGCCCTGTTTTCCAGGAGTTTTATAACACTTTTCTCTGCAATTAAACATGGAAACATTCAAGTAAAGGTATGATTGCATTCACTACCCCAGTGTCTGTAAGGCACTGGCTTCACTTTATAGCCCTTAGTCCTGCTGATTGGTTCCCTTTAAAAGTACAGTTTTTGGGTGTAGTGTTTGTCCAAAATTAATTTATAGAAAAAATCTGGTCTGGTTCACTCATCCCAAGTCAAAAAATATTGATTACTATTTTTTTTAAAGTAGTTCATCAGTATCAGATCAGTGGCGCTACAACACCGGGTACCCCACCTATTAGATGGTAAAAGTAGGTCTAAGTAGAAGGAAAAGGAATCCAACAACAAAAAATGTGATTAAAAATTCATCTATATTCCATGGTTAAAATAGCAAAAAACATGGCATAAGGAGCAGACAACCAGTGTGCACATGTCAAACATGGCTGAAAAAATTTAGAGCCATACTCAAAATGTCATATATTTTTAACTTTTTTGCTATTTTAATCATAAAATAAAGATGAAATTTTAATCACACTTTTCCTGTTGATGCTGGTGGATTCTTCATCCTTCTACTGCTATGATTTTCCCAAAAGCCGGTCTGGAGCTTTGTGCACCGCAGATCTATTACAACGATCTTCCTGAACCTGGTGCGCTCATACTTCCTTTTTTTCATATCTACACAAGAAGGTGGAAACACATGGAACAAAACTGTACTAGATGGTTTCATTTTATGTTAGTGCAAAATAGCTCAAACTCAATAGAGTATTGATGACCCATGGTACATGTAGGTTATCAATATCCTCTTTAGGACAACCACATTAAATTATTATTAAACCATATTGTTCCTTTAAATCTTTGCGGGGAAACAATTGACAATATTCAACTTCTATTTCTATTGTATCCTTGGAGACTTCTTCTTACACTGTACAATACGGTAAAAGCAGTAGCGTATAGGTTAAGCCCAGAGTGAGACTTTTTGTGCATTCACGATTATGAAATGTAGACGTCAGCAGCCTTCTGCAGATTTCCAGAATTCTGTTGACGTGTAAGGGATGCAGAATGCACATTAAGCAGTCTATGATGTGCTCCTTCAGGAATGCTCATGATGCCTTCATCTCTATTTGAGATGCTGAGAATGGCATTCCTTAGAGACAAGTATCGTGTGTAGTTCTCAAAGACAGTGATACAGTAACACCTGCCTTCCAGAGGCAAGAATAAACAGACAATTGTCTGAAAATTAAAGCCGGTGTCTCTAAGTGAATAAAACGAAAGGGTGTTATTGTAAAAGACTCAGCTGGACTCCTTTTCCCGGGAGAAACCATTTGATTTTACAATTGCATAAATTGGACTTTAAGATTCCATTTTCAATGGAGCGCAGAATAGATAATTTTATTAATAAATTTTTACACTTGCGAGTAAAAAATATCCCATGTGGGCAAGTTTCATGACATTACAGAAAGCTGTAATATTATGTTCTCAGGCCATGTGCTCCTTAGACAATGAATAATAGAGAACCACACCGAGCTAATCACCAGCAACGACCCCAAGAGACAGAATCATTATTTTTGCATACCGTTCTGCCATCACCTAGATGGAATAAACACCTGTCATCCTAATGACCACCTTTCCCTACTTCAGTTCTTTCCCTTAACATATAGTGTCTTGGCACAAGTTGATTAACATTGAAAGTGATGCCAGCATTTCACCAAAAATTTAGGAAACTCTACAAGGAACAACAAGGATCTTTTTTTGATAGGGCGGCTGTGATATTTAGGATTGAATGAACAATAATTACATTTCCACCTTCCCTTTCTTTTCTGTAACCGTATTTAAATATAATAAAAAAAATTATGAAAAATAATTAAATTGTGGGATCAATTAAGGTAAAATATATGTTTATACCTTTATCTATCAAGTAGATAGAAAATTATTAAAATCTGAGAGTCCTCACTGGTTGATACCTTTTAATGGGTAACTGAATCAATTAAAGCATTAAATTCTGGAGAGTAAAGGGTGCAAACTGTCAAGATTCTGGACAATGAAATGTTTCGAATTTGCAAATTAATTCATATTTTTTAAAATAAAACTTTTAAAATGTAATTTAAAAATTGGTTGTTTAAAAGGTAATTTAAGCAATTGAAATACTAAGTCGTAACATACAATTATGCTGTCAACATTTCTGTAATAGATACTAAGGAACTAGAAAAGGGGAATCTATAGTTTTGTCAAGAAAAACAACAAATATATTAAAAATGTGTTGATATAGAAAAGATTAATCTCAAGTTACATAAGAAGAAACATTTTAGAAAGGAAAAGAGTTGGTTAGCTTTAAATACTGTTTCTTTTCGAGGACTGTCTCAAGGACATGTGGCAACTGGCAATAGGATTTTCCCTAAGGTTTAACAATACTTGATGCAACGTGATCTGTACGCCCACAGGGAGAGAGCGAATATGACATACACAGACCCTATTAGATAGCTCATCCTAAAAACCAGAGCAGATGCTGGCAGTTGATAAAGAGGGAAAGCCAAACATAGTTGTCTCTTCCGGGCTTATGAATCTCTACAGAGACCACTGGTAGTAGAAACAGTTTACAGAGCAGCTAAGGGAATTCTGTCCTCTTTTGTGTGATAAATCCAGAAAATGTAGCAAAATGGAGTAACACCTTTTTAGACTCACTGGAAATTCAATTTTTAGTATTAATCATGAATTATCAAATTTATTTGATAAAATCGTTTGGGATTTTAAATTTTGCTTACATAAACTAAATTATTCTGCTATTGGTTAACCGATGTGAAATGGATGTTGTGACAGTCTGATATGGTCACTTTACACGCGGCAACAGGAAGATAGAAAACGGCAGGTGTCGGAGACAATTGTACCTTTTACCCTCAAAACACCTTGCAGATACCTGAATTACACGCAGCCACTTCAAGGTGTTTTGAAGGTAAAAGGTACAATTGTCTCCGACACCTGCCGTTTTCCATCTTCCTGTTGCCACGTGTAAAGTGGCCAATAAGGATAGCAAATTTGTCAAAAAATGTTGGTTGATTTTCTGGAAAAAAAGGTTTAGGATATCGTCTTTAAAGGGAACCTGTCACCTGGATCTAAGCCCCGACACTATCACTACCTGTCCCTGCATCTTCCTAGCTGCTCCCTATCTATCCCTCTCTGAGCTAAATCCGCCCTATAAAACAGAAGAAAAATAACTTATAACTTACAGAAGTCCCTGAGGCTGGGGACTGAAAAGGCGGCCCCAGGCTCCATTCTGCCCTCCTCGATGCAGCAGCACACGCCCCGCTGGGTGGCATTATTCTTTCTTCATCGCCACCTCCTCCATTTGGAATCTCCCACCCGCTTTACACTGTAAGGTAGCGGTTAGGATCGGCACGACAGAAGGCAGTGACTCAGGTATTTGCTCACACAGCACACAGTTTAATGGCACAGTTCAGATATTCACAGACCTCCAGGTTCCGGGGCACAGCCGAGTACAACCTCATACAATCCCAACAGCTGATATAGAAGCTCTGTACCTTCCCCCGGGTAGGCTGGGTTAGGTCAGCACACAACCTTTCTCTCCTCACCGTCTGCTCATTAGCCTCATGAATGTCCACACAGAGAGCTCACAGGCTGTGTTAAATCTTCACACAGCTCTCTACACAGCAGCTCCTGCTGCTGTCCTGATACACTCCACCCCCTCCCCACAGCCCAGGGCAGCTCATATCATCTCCTATTCACCCCCACACCTGGGCGTCAGTGCTTTTAATCAGCACTCAGCTCCAGTAGCAGCTAACCCTGTGTGTGCTGCTACTGAGCAGAAGATACAATCTCCCAATTCCGTGTCCTGGTCAGGGGACACATCGAGGTTGCATCACCATAACATGATAGGTGTAAAGCAGGCTGGAGACTCCAAATGGAGGAGGCGGCGATGAAGAAAGAATAATGCTGTGTGCTGTTGCATCGAGGAGGGGCAGAATGGAGCCTGGGGACGCCTTTTCAGTCCCCAGCCTCAGGGACTTCTGTAAGTTATAAGTTATTTTTCTGCTGTTTTATAGGGTGGAATTAGCTCAGAGAGGGATAGATAGGCAGCAGCTAGGAAGGTGCAGGGACAGGTAGTGATAGTGTAGGGGCTTAGATCCAGGTGACAGGTTCCCTTTAAGAAAAAGCAATATTGCTTTTTTTTTTTTTTTTTTAATGTTAAAATATGAATGGATAAGAAAGTCACATGGAGATGATTTTCCAGTCTATGAAGCAATATTTCTGAAGAGCCATGTAAAACTCTTGGGGCTGTTTGCAGCTGCAAAAAGTTTTGAACAAATGGCAAACAGTATTAATGAAGATTGAACAATTTATTGATATTTTAGAAGACACCACCCACTCAGTGGCGTAACTTGAAGCTCATGGGCCCCGATTCAAAAGCTCCAACGGGGCCCCTAATTATTACAAATCTTTAATAGCAATAGTCTTTTTGTATAGACCAAAGGGACTTTTGGGGCCCCGTAGGCTCCGGGGCCCGGGTGCAATCGCAACCCCTGCACCTGTTGTAGTTACACCCCTGCACCCACTACTATTCGATGAATGACTATGCAATGGAAAAAGACAAACTAGATAACAATTTTTAAAATGTTTTTATACATCCTTACAAAATTACAATTCTCACTCTCAAATCTGAATGTGGCTGTCTCAACCTAAAAATGGACTTCTTCTCTCTAATATAAATCTACAGATTCATTCCAAATAGAGACTATATCAACTGCTTCCATAGGTAAGCATTCGTGATGATGATGTAAATTTTCTACATTTTGGAAATTCATTTTGACAAGTATTTGTGTAAATTTAGGTTTGATTCACTCCACTGACATAACATTTGATGTACCTATTTAAGGACAGAGCAAATTATGACTGATGGTGATGAATAGAATATATATATTTATATAATACTAGCTGGGAGCCCGATGCACATGCATCGGGATTCTAGAACGTCGAGTCTCTGAATCGCAATGCCCGCGGAGCGGGCATTGCGAGTCGCCTTAGAACTGCTCGCAATGGCCGCTTCGCGGCCAATGCTTCGCGCGTATCCACATGACCACGCCGGAAGTAGCGCCGGAAGGGGCAAAAAAGCGATTCTCGATTATATAATAGATTTTTTTTAACTTATATAGCGCTATTAATGCCACAGTGCTTCACATGCATCATCAACACTTATCCCATTGCAGCTCACAATCTAAATTCCATATCAGTATGTCTTTGGAGTATGAGAGGAATCTGCACAGCAGCCACACAAACATGAGGAGAACATACAAACTTCTTGCAGATGTCATTCTTGGAGGTATTTGAACCCAGCACCCCCACGCTACAATACTGCAGTGCTAACCACTAATCCACTATGCCACCCCTAGAACATATTATAAAGCTCATAAGTAGCTAATCACAGTGTTTATCACAGCAAAAATAGTGTTGAAAACCCAGACAGAACTTACAACGCTAATAAGAACAGAAAAAAATAAAAAATTATTCAGCTTACCAGTTTACTGCCCTGAATGGTAGCCCATACTGGTGAGTGGAAATATCCTGTGTGGCTCTCCAAGGATAAGATAAGTGAAAAGTGAGAACTATTCCCCTGTACTAGACCAAATCCAGATATGGATTAAAAATCAATATATTGAGAAATAATTAAAAACTAGACAGGGCTATTGTAAGTAGAAATATAAAACAACATACTATATATATATATATATATATATATTATATATATATATATATATATATATATATATATACACATATATATCTACTATATGATCGTCTAATTCTGTCGGTTTGCCTGTAACAGAAATCCCGCGTCGCTGATTGGCCGCGCCAGCCGCCTGCGACCAATCAGCGACAGGCATAGTGAGATTGACGCTGGATGTAAACACCGCTTCACTGATTGGTCGCGCCCAGCCGGCCGCGACCAATCAGCGATATAGGTGCTAGATTCAAACACGGTTTCGCTGATTGGTCGCGGCCGGCCGTGGCTAATCAACGACGTGTGCAGTCCGGCTGTGAATTGGCGCGGCATTTGAACCACGCTTCGCTGATTGGTCGCAGCCGGCCGGGGGTGACCAATCAGCGATATTGGCTAGGGATTTAAACACCGCTTCACTAATTGGTCGCGCCCGGCTGGCCACGACCAATCAGTGACATGCGCAGTCTGGCCGCAAATTGGCGCAGAATTTAAACACCGCTTTGCTGATTGGTGGCAGCCGGCCGAGCGTGACCAATCAGCGACAGGTGCAGTCCAGGTGCGAATTGGCGCGGGATTTAAATCCTGTGTATTCATTGCATTATTCTTAAATCTTCATAAATGAAGTACATACATATTCTAGAATACCTGGTGCGTTTAAATCGGGCCACTATCTAGTATATACAGTATACATATTATACTACTAACATCACTTAAAAACATCTTTATTTGCATAGTATTGGCACCGACGGTGTGCTGCTACACTTTTTTATCTATATAATCCGGTTCTGTAGATGAGCACCTGTGCTGAAAAGCTTACAGGAAGTGCTGGCTGTTTTTTTTCTTTCTATGTGTGTGGAATTGACTGGCTTCATTGCTGGAATTAGCACTCCTTCCTTCCAAGCAAGCCACAGAGGGCAATCTGGTATGCTATGTATCCTGCTGCCCATGTAACGGAGACCCTAAGAGGTACGAGAGAGATTTTCAGAGTAGTCAGGGACTGATCAGATTTAAAGTCACCTTGCCGCGGTTGATGGGCAGGCATCTGTTGGCCAATACTTGTGCTAAGAAACGTTTTTTAAGATAAGTATTTAAAAAAAAATTCCACCTGAGTTTTTTTTTTTAAACTTTTAAGTTTTAATTTTTTCTCAAAATAATGACATCTACTAACATCACTTAAAACATCTTTGTTTGCATGGTATTGGCACCGACAGTGTGCTGCTACAATTTCTTATCCCAATCTGTTACAAGATATTTTTCCATGGGGAAGATGGAGTGATGCCTCCTAAAGATAAGCCAAGGATATCAAATTAAGGATTTTGTTACAAATGGAGATAAATTGTAAGTGAGGTCTTGTTGATCTGGAGTTGGTCCAGTGGAGGTGTGAAGTGCGTCCATGTAGTGAGTCATTAATCCAGGTGTTAGATTAAGTCCTATTGTTAGAGACAGGAACATTCTTTTCAGATTGTATTCTAAGATTTTTCTCTCTATCATCCTTTAAATTACCTTTAAGTATTAAGTCTTTTAAATCTTCCATATAGTGTCCAGGTCCAGAGAAATGTTTTCCCACAAGGTCATTCCTTGCAGTTGTGCCTATGTACATTCATACTCGTTTCTAGTTTTTGTTTGGTTTCCCCAATATACTGTGTGTTTTTACAAGGCATCTTGTATATTGTATCATGTATATAACATTGCAGAATGTACATGAAAAGATCTTATAGTCCTAATTTGTGTTTGGTATGTGGACTTTATCTGTTGGTGATATGTGGTACAGATAATGCATTTTTTACTGTTACAGGGAAATGTGCCAGTTTCTGATGGTGATGTGAGGACACGTCTGTCAAGGAGATACCTTAAGTTAAGCGGCTGTTTGTAGAAGAGATATGGTAGTTCTGTGAATGTTTTTCTCAGTCTGTGTTCTGTGGAATATGGGTTGAAGATCAGAACCAATTTTCTTTAGGATGCTCATGTGGAGGTTGTATGTGACCACAAGCGGCACCTTGTTGTTATCCTTCCTCTGTTTCCAATCGAGGATCCTTGAAGCTCTGTAGATCTGCTCATCTATTACCAGTGAATTGTATCCTTGTTGTAGGAATATTTTCGTCAGTGATATCAGGTGTACTTTTCTATCCTCCTTGTCTGAACAGATCCGAATATATCTTAGAGCTTTACTGTAGATGATGGATATTCTATCTGAGGTATGATTTTTTTCTTTCAGGGCTACTTGGGCTTCTTCACAAAACAAATTATATTAACAATTGAATTACATTTTTCATCTAATAAATAAGAAAATATTGGAGCAAATAATTTTGTCCACCTCTTTTATTTCATTCAGAATTAATATGGCTTGGACTTTCTCAGATGAGAATTTGTTGGTTAAGGGAAACCTGATGTAATAGCAAAGCAAACAAAAATGAAAAATTATATCAGTCCACCTTAATAATGAGAAATGCAGATATTCCTAGTAGGATGCTAAGAAAAAAACTCCAGTCCGCCATCCTCAAGTGAAATGAAACAAACAAAAATGTTGTTGCACTCCGGTACCACAAAAAAATAAAATTACTGTACATATTTATTGAACAACAATCTTGATAAAAAGAGAGTAAAAACATACAAAGAAAAGAGCATGCGTGACAGCCTTGCAAGTTTCGGACTGCTAAGAATTCCTAGTTATAGCAATGCTAAATCACAATTACTATTCACTTAGGCTACTTTCACATTAGCGTTCCCCTCCGCAGCGTTCTGTGGAGGGGAGCCGCAATGTGAGCGCAGCACCGCCAGCCCCTATCTTTATAATGGGAGCGCACGGTGCTGCGCTTAACAGCGCATGCACCCATTCACTCCCATATGTGATCTGTGCGCAGCGGATGCATGTGCACAAATCGCCCAATCTCGTCCGCACCAAAAATGCAACATGTTGCATTTTTGGTGCGGACGAGATTGGGTGATCTGTGCGCAGGCATCCGCTGCGCACAGATCACATATGGGAATGAATGGGTGCGCACGGTCGTGTGCTGTCAAGCGCAGCACCGTGCGCTCCCATTATAAAGATAGGGGCTGGCAGTGCTGCGCTCACATTGCGGCTCCCCTCCGCAGAACGCTGCGGAGGGGAACGCTAATGTGAAAGCACCCTAATGTCATGGTAGCCATGCAAGAAGTTTTTGCAGATTATTGCCGAACAGAATTTAACCTATAAATTAAAATGTTAGTTAAGCTCAAATATTTTTTTAATGTGACTAAATAAATTGATTTCCTACAATATGGTATTGATGGTTTTCATTATTTGTGTAAAATGTACATCATATTTGATAGTTTATTTTTTCACCTCCCAGTTAATCAACATCATTTTCTTTTCTTGCGTTCATATCCATGGAAATATTAATCATCACATCTGAATTAATACTAGCTGCCAAAATAGTTGGATGAGATGAAATATTATTTAAAAGTTCAAATGCAAGTATGCTTTTGGGAATAAACCATGAAAAATAACTATAAAATAGTTGCTTGGTATTATCATGGAAAATGTTTGCCATAATAATATGAAGGAGGAAAACAGACTACTAAGAATGTACAAAATTGCTACAGATATTGTCTCAGTTAGAATTTAGTACTGCCTTTTAGGCCCTAATTAGAGATCTGAGGACCTATGGATGTTTGGGTTCACCAGGTTCGGCCTTACTTAAAATAATAGAGTTTGATTCAGGACCAGACTTGACAACAGATCCAATCCCTATATAAGTCAATAAGGATGTGAACTGTCTGCTGTAATAGAGTTGTAGTAAGAGCTATCTAGGGTCCTGGAAAAGGAATCAAATGAAGGTAAGAGCAGGACATACTATTATAAATACTGTGTTTCCTTAAAGATACGACAGCAGTCAGTCTCATGTATTGGCCTGCTGTGTAAAAAAATGCAAATTCACTGCTCTACCCGCCCAGTCCCCTGTGCTAGTATCTGTGATGAGTTGCTTACAGATTGCTACACATACCCGAGCTGTTTAAGCAAAATTGATATTCATCTGTTCCCACACCCACCCTCTGTGCCTGCATTTGCAGCTGATTGCAGTCAGCTGTATTTCTGCAATCCTCACTCTGGCTGTTTGCTCTTCTAACCTGAACATGACATGTGCAAGTATAAATAAACAATTTAAAAGGATGATGTGAGGTCTCCCCTTTTTTGCTAACCAGCTAAGTTAAAACAAATAGCTGGGGTCTAATATCATGCTAATATCAGGCTGGGAAGGAGCCAATATACACAGCCCTTCCCTGCCTGATAATACAAGCCCCTGCTTGTCTGCTTTACCTTGGCTGTTTAGAACAATAAAAGGGACTTCATTACTTAAATAATTGAGATAAACAGCATGTGGTCCAATCTAATGTTGATAATCAGCCAACATAAAGCAGACATGTGGGGGCTGGTGTTATCAGGGTGGAGAGGCTCATGGTCATTTGGCCCTAACAAGCCTAAACATACCAGCCCACAGCTGCCACAGAATTGGTGCATCACAATAGATTCGCCAATTCTGGTGCTTTGTGTGGCTCTTCCTGATTGCCCTAGTGCATTGGCAATCAGGGTAATTCTTTTGAAGTTGATGTCAGCTGTAAATTGACAGCTGGAATCAATCCCTGGTGTTAATAATGGTGATAGGTCTATCAGACACCGTCATTACTAACCCAGGTAAAAAACACACAGACACAGAATAAATTGCTATTTTAAAAAAACACTCCCTGACTCCCTTGTTCAACAATTTATTAAAAAAAAAAAAACAACGAAGATCAGACGTAATCCATGGAATCAGATGTAGTCCAATAATGGGAAATTGAAATACATAAAAAGCCAGAGGTTTAGTAAATAAAAACAAGATACAGTGCCTCATTAAACGTTTTATTAGCTCCCCAAAACCCTTTACAGTTTGGGTTTGCTCATCCTGTGTCCTAATAGAACATGCCATTTTCCATTTTGACTAGAGATGAGTAAGTCAATTTGATCCAAATTAAGTTAGTGTAACATTTTGTAAAATTTGCAGGTCCCGATGAATTTAAAGAATTTCTGATTTGGTTTGTGATAATCATGCAGACTTAGGCCCCTTTCACATCAGCGTTTTTTTTAAATCGCGGCAGATGCGGTGAAAAAAACGCATCTGCCGCGATTACCGCATAACCGCGACACTTGCGGCACAGTTGCGGCAAGCCCCATGCAATGTCTATGGGGCTTGCGGTAAGTGTGCGGCAGGTGCCGCAAGTGCGGTTTCGGCACTTGTGGCAGGTGCAGCTGCGAAAAAAAACGCGGTCAGCGGTGGTTTTTTTGCCGCCGCACCTGCCGCAAGTGCCGATACCGCACTTGCCGCACCTGCCGCAAGCCCGCATAGACATTCTATGGGGCTTGCCGCAACTGTGCCGCAAGTGTCGCGGTTATGTGGTAATCGTGGCAGATGCGGTTTTTTCACTGCATCTGCAGCGATTTAAAAAAACCGCTGATGTGAAAGGGGCCTTAGCTTAGAGATGAGCAAACCTTTGGACGTTCGGATTTGAGTGGTGCAGCCGAACATTTTGGTGCATTGTTTGTGACCCCGAACTCGACCTGAACCTAAATGGAAGTCACTGATTGCAAGTTCAGTTCTTCGCCCACATATAGTCATAAGTAAAATACTTCCAGGGGTGTGTGTGTTTTATTTATTAATTTTGGACACTCACTACACCAAAAAATTGTGTTTTTAAGAAAGCACTGCAAACACTGCACGCAGCTCACACTGGAACAAGTGCTTTGGAAATGTAAAGCACCTGCATTCCAAACTCAAACAAGTTTGCTCAAAACTGAGATCTTCGGAGACATGAACCAAAATTGAACCTTGAAAAGTTTGCTCATCTCTATTACCCATCTCTGCACGACGGGTATTCTGACTCTACTCTGTTGCTGGCTCAATACTGCTCATTTGAACTGACAACAGAGTATGTGCTGTCATTGTGCATTTAGTGCAGAGACTAGTGAGGTGCACCCAGGCCGTGGGGTACTCGGGGCCGCGCCGCTGCTGTCTCTCTGGAATCACGGTAGTCGTTACCCGATCCTGTGGCCTAGGCTCAGTCCAAAAAGGGGTTACTTACAGGGGATGTTTGTCGTGATGCCACCCAGGGTATTTGGTGAATGGGACCACTGCTGCCATATTCCTGCTGGGGATGGTGACCTAGGGCAGCGTGGATGGGAAGCTCTCCTTGGGTAGGGCTGAGTGTCCCCAGGGCAGGTGTAGTGGTGGAGGAGCTTGGTAAAGGATGATGCTCTGTATACTTCATTTACTTCTGTGCTGCAGCTTCTCCAGTCAGCACGCAGGAACAGCAGGGATGCGGTTCCCCAGGTGGAGATCTCTGCAGTGGCGCTGGAAAGAACAATCTCAGGAAGTGGTGAGCTTACTTGGTATTTTACTGGTTCAAAGTTGTTTAGCAGCAAGTTACAAGTCACAGTTCTCACAGTCACAGTTCTTACAAGTTAGCACTGCTCCTGGCTCCCGGGATCTGCTGCAGCTCAGATGGTTCCTCTGCTTTGCCTCCCTCAAAGTCCCTTTCAGGCCCTGCTTGTCTCTTTCTCTGTCCACACTCACGGGTTCGGTCTGGTCGTCAGGGGCTTTTGTGTGATGCTTCCCTCTGTCTTAGGGTCACTAGTCACATGGCTGTGTTCCTACTCCGTGGCCTTAGGTAGGCTGCAGGTCATAGAGTATCTGCTCCATGCCTGTGTGTCTCATGATTGGGGTCTTAGAGTCTCCCCGGTCACCTCTACAGAGCCGGCTCTCTGGCTGTCTTTGGCCTAGCCCTCCAATGACCCAGGTATAATGTGGGCTCACCATGCTCCTTCAGGCTCACTGTGAGGTGTCGTTGCTTGTGGCTGTTTTTCCCCTCGCCTCTGGCTATGGAGCGAGCTTTCTTTCTTGGGAGTACTGCCTCCAAGATTCTACGTCCTCCAGGGAACCTCTTTTATTGGGAATGTCTGTCTGTTCTTCCTGACCGTAGGCAGGCTGCAGGCGGCGGGGAGAAGCACCAGGCAACGCCTTTTGCGGCTTCTCAAAATCTGAGAAGCCGCAGTGCTGAAGGTAATAAAGTCACTTTTATGAACTTTCTAAATACACATTTTTAGCACAAATGGATTGATAGAAATGTATAAGGATGGTGCAGGAACAGGTCTTAAGAGACTGGTGGCTAA
Organism: Allobates femoralis; assembly: GCA_033576535.1. Taxonomy (NCBI): domain Eukaryota; kingdom Metazoa; phylum Chordata; class Amphibia; order Anura; family Aromobatidae; genus Allobates; species Allobates femoralis. Next base: position 275,984 of record JARQOC010000027.1, on the reverse strand, counting down.
TTTGTAGGGGTCAGGTTCCCTTTAAAGAGGTGTTTTCAAGTCTGCAGTTACTATCTGTAACTGAAGCTTTGTGAATCCTCACAACGTGCACCACACACACTGTAAGGATTCTCTGATGCTGGGAGCAGATTTTTATGTGACTGCAAGTATGATATTTGCTAGATCCAGCCACATTCCATCTAGACATATCTAGCCTTGCTCAAGTCACTTGTTTTGAGTGAAGCCGCGCCTGTCCAGTCTTCATGCATCCTCTTGGCACTGGCACTGGAGAATCTTGACAGCACACCCACTACACATTGAGGCAATTCACAAGTCTGCAGTCACACCAAGATCAGACAACCCCATCGGTCCGTTTACCCAACTCCCATCCTCCCTCGTACTCCCTCCTTTATCTCTCTTCTCTCTTCTTTTCTTCTTGTCTTCCAGTAGGTTCCTATTCTCTTCTTTTTTTTTTTTTTTTTTCTCTCTCTCCTCTTTTTCTCTTTTTTTGGTTACATATGTTGATATCTGCGGACATTTAAGTTGGTGATATACTTAAGAATATGATGGGTCTCTCTGAAAAAGCAACAAACGGATCCCGGAAAGGGTGACTTTTGTGGAGAAAGAATAGAGAGATTGTTCAATTGTTAAAATCAGTTGGAGTCTGGACTCCCGTCTATTGCAATAAGCAGACCGGTAAGCAGGAGTGCTTACCTCCGAGGGTTCAGAGATTTGGGATGTTAATGTTATTGCAGAAAATCTGTATGATTGTACAAGAAGCGTTTAAGACCGATGTTTTGACAAGTATACGCATTTTGTTCGTGTTGTATACAAATTTAAAAATGTGAAAATAAAGAATTTAAAAAAAAAAAAAGATCAGACAACCCTTTTCACTCATTATTTTTAGAAAGTTAGTACTGGTATTTCTTTTTAACTGTGCATGTTTGTTTATGCACACCTGTTTCATTAGACCATTTCGACAACAGTACACATCACACCTGTAATGTGATAGGTAAATGTATGTGAAGCGAAGTGTGTCAACCTATCTACCTAGCATTTCTTGCTTTGTCTTTTTTTGGCAAGAGTTAACTAATTGAGTGGGAAAGACACGCTTCGCTTTATATTACCTATCTACCTAGTATTTCTTGCTTTGTCTTTTTTGGCAAGGGTTGACTAATTGGGTGGGAAAGATTGTCGGAAATGTATTATAGCTTTGTACTAAACGAATGGTGAAAAAATGATCAAAGGCAATGAATAGGGTATTGGAAAAGAAAAAATATACTGTTGTGAAGAATGTGGAAGTCCTAGTCCAATCAGTAAAAAGCACCACCACCACTGGTGACAGTGGTACTATAATTGGCTTTTGTCTCCAGCAAGCATATTAATTGGAAGTAGAGGGCATAAGGGAATATTTGGCACAGCATTCATCTCAGCAGAATGATGTTACCTCTGACAGCGACACCATCTGTTTGAGCCAGTATATTGCTCAGAATGGTCTGTCTGATCAGAAAGATAAAGGCCGGTTTACACGTGTCGACATCACTAACGATGTCGCTGCAACTTGTGACGTTGCAGCGACCTCGTAGCAACGTCGCTGCGTGTGACATCCCGCAACAATCAGCGATCAGCTCACTAATAGCTGATTGTTGCGGAATGGCCAGGGCCATTTTTTGGTTGCTGGTCTGCCGCTGTCACGCATGCATCAGCATGTGTGACAGGGGCAATGACCAGCGATCCCCAGTCTGCGCCCGGCATCCTTAACGATCATAACGACCACCGGGTGTCTGGCGCAGACTGGCTGATCGCTGCTAAGTATGCTTGTGTGACAGCTCACCAGTGATCAGATAGCGATGTCCCAGCGATCCCGATCGTTGGTCGAGTCGCTGGGATATCGCAGCGTGTAAACCAGCCTTTAAAGTGATCATTTTAATTGTTTTTTAAATTAAAATAAATGAAAAGACTATCTACTGTGTTTTTAACATATGAGTGTTACACCTATCTTTTCAGGAAATTTCAGGCTTCGCAGTATTGTGATTTGCAGTTACTCAATTTGCTAAAAGCTAAAATAAAAATAAATAAATAATGCACCTGGTAAATTTGAATTTCACAAGAGTGAATAATCTCTAATTGGGACATGAAAAGACATCTTTGCCATTAGCCTGCTGTCTTGACCTCAGGCCTCCCCATCTCTCACCCTGCTTACTCCCCACTTCAAGCAGGAACGCTTGATATAGGGGATGTCTCAATATACTCTCTAACTTACAAATGTTAGCATTTAATTGAACTTTTATATTAAAGTGAATTTAGGAAAGAGAGTAATTAATAGTGGCATCCTGTCTACAAACATGTGCACAGAATTACCTGTCAAAACAATATGTGATCACACACTTCTGGATTACATCTACAGTATATACATCTATCTATATATCCTTTGTGAAGCAGTAATGACATTAAAACTATGATAGCTCTATGAAGGTTTACACTTTTTTAAATAAATACTGTATAAACGGTATATTTTTTTTCTTCTAACCATATTATTTTTGAGGTTTGATTTTGTTTACCTACTATTTGGTAAAGGGAATTAATGCATACACTACGGCAAATGTTGTAATTGATATATGGTACTTGCACGTTATTTTTCATGTGATGAATAAGGCTTTTATAACCAATGTTGATGTTATTGACCATTTTTCTGCCATTCTTTGCTAAAAATACCTAAATGTTTTAAAAACCTAAGATGCCCATTCGTGTTCAGTTTCCATGAGCTGATACTTTGTAGGGCCACCTTTTGCTGCAACTACTGATGCAGGTCTTTTGAGTATATCTCTACCAGTTTTGTACATCTAGAGGCTGAATACTTCTTTGCAAAATAGCTCTAGCTTAGTGAGATTAGATGGCGAGCATCTGTGAACAGTATATTTCAAGTCTTGCCAAAGATTCCCAATGGCGGTTAGTTTTCAAATTTGACTAATTTGATTTAAACCATTCTATTATAGCTGGCATTATGTTTAGGGTTGTTGTACTTGAAGGGGATCCTACACCTCAAGATAAAGTCTCATGCAGTCTGTAACAGGTTTTCCTATAGGATTGCCCTATATTTAGCTCCATCTATTTTCCCATCAACTCTTACCAGCTTCCCTGCCCTGCTGAAGAAAAGCCTCTGCACAGCATGATGTTGCCAACACCATGTTTGAAAGTGGGGAGGGTTTTTTCAAGCTGATGTGTAGTGATAGTATTCTGCCACACCTTTGAATTTAGCCCAAAAAGTTCTACTTTGGTTTCATCAGACCAAAGTACCTTCTTCCCCATGCTACCTGTGACCCTACATGGCAAATGGGACTTCTCGTGGTTTGCTTTCAAAATGTCTTTCTGTCACTGACACACAAAGGTAATATTTATGGAGTAAACTATTGATAGATCTTCCACCTGAGTTGTGGATATTTTCAGATCCTCCAGAATGACCCTGGGCCTTTTGGTTGCTTTTCTAATTACTGTATATACTCGCGTATAAGCCGACCCGTGTATAAGCCGACCCCCCTACTTTTGTCCTCAAAACCTGGAAAAACCTATTGACTCGTGTATAAGCCGAGTCCCGAGTACAGAATACAGGACTCAGATTGTAAACTCGCTTAGAATCGCTCAGACTAGCTCAGAATCGCTCAGAAATGCTCAGAATCGCTAAGACTCGCTCTCAGAATCGCTATGACTCACTCAGAATCGCTATGACTCACTCAGAATCGCTATGACTCACTCAGAATCGCTATGACTCACTCAGAATCGCTCAGAATTGCTCAGAATCGCTAAGACCCGCTCGGAATAGCTCAGACTCGCTCGGAATCGCTAAGACCCTCTCGGAATAGCTCAGACTCGCTCGGAATCGCTAAGACCCGCTCGGAATAGCTCAGACTCGCTACTGACAGCAGGTATCCGAGTCCCTAATACAGAGACTCGCGTATAAGCCGAGGGGGTGACTTTTCAGCCCGATTTTTGGGCTGAAAAACTCGGCTTATACGCGAGTATATACGGTAGTTTCTCCTGCTTGCAATGTCAGTTTTGGTAGACGGGCATGTCTTGTTAGGTTTGAAATTATGCCATACTCCTTTCATATTTGAATGATGCTTCATGGGATATTCATTCTTAGGTTTTTTTTTTACAACCTAACCCTTCTTTTCTCCTGTCCAGAACTTTTTACTCCGACCCGCCTTGTGTGTTGCTTGATTTTTATGGTATTGATTGATTCCCAATGTTCTCAAACATTGAGGCCTTCACCGAACAGCTGTAAATATATTGAGAATAAACTGTACACAGGTGGATCCAATTTACTAATTAGGGGACTTCTGGAGACAATTTTTCCCTAAGGATTTCATTTAGGGGTGTCAGACTACAGAGGGCGAAATATAAATGTACATCACAATTTTCAGATTTATATTTTTAAAATGTTTAGAAACCAAGTATCATTTACTTAACACATCATAAATACTGTTGGTATATCATTTAAAATCCTAATAAAATAATTCTGTTTGTGGATGTATTGGAAACCCCATGGAGAGGGACAGAGAAAAGAAGACAAATGACTCATGAGTAAGACTGCTTAGAGCACTTGAAACGTGTCGACTGGGTCATGTTGACCATGTAAATTTTTCTTTTGTATGTACTATATTTTCTTTTGAAAAAGAAAAGGAAAATCCAGTTCTGTTGAGTCGGACTCCAATTTTTTCTATTATTGTCACTATTTTACACCTTGTAGTAGATTGTTTTTGTCACAGACTACTGTATGGGCTTCTCCAATACATTTCTTTTTTTCTTTCATCTCACTTTTATATTCACTCCTTGTGATGTTCCACCACATATAATTACCTTTTAATTGTTCAATTTGCATATAGTAGAAAATAGTTTGCAGTTGTTTGTTATTCGTTAAATGTACACCAGTGTCTTGCTATGCTGTCATCTGCTGGCCAGTATTTGAAAGCCACACACGTGTCTCTGTTTCTATTAAGTTGGTTCAACCTTGAGATGTCATTCACATGGAAGTTGGTGGGTCACTTGCTCCAAGCAGGTTATTTTTCGGACGAAGTACCTTCTTGTCAGAAACATATACCACCGACATGGGAATATTCCCTGAGGAAGGAGCTCAGCAAGTGGCTCCGAAATGCGTTGGAAATAAGGCAATAAATCATCACTAATACCTAGACATCCCATGTCCGTGGTATATGTTTCTGACAGCAGCGCGGACAAGAAGGTACTTCGTCCGAAAAATAACCTGCATTTTGAGCACCACATCCTGTGGAAGTACGGTCCCTGCAGCAGCTGTTTTTTCCTGAGCGATTACGCTGGTTGTGTGCTACACAACCACACCAGGTGAGCAATACCAATATTGATAACTTATATCTGTCTATAAAGGATAAGACCCTATTTTTGCGCATTATTGTCTTGACACTTGACACTGTGATTTTACATTTGAGTCCACAGAAGCTTAACCTGCACAGGTCCTGTCTGGTCCTTATTTTGGATACATAGATAAGAAAGTCTCACATCACCCATCAGCCAGCCTTATCTCTATTTGCCTTTTGGGGAGACAGAACATTCCTAATGGACGCCTGCTATTTATTAGAATAGCTAGTCTCCCAGACCTCGTCTTACCCTCTCATACAGCCAGATCAGAATTCGCACACACTGCACTGATAAGAGGCAGTCACCCCGAAACACAGCGTCTGCAGTTTGGGGTTCTGATGTGGCACAAATCCTAAGTTATAGGCCAGGGTCACACATGCCAATCCATTTTTCTATGTGTTTTCCATGACCAATACATTTTTCCTAGGCTGCATTTTTTGCCTCCTGTGTCCCTGGACGTTTTTTGGACTTTGTCATTTTTTCTTAAAAAACGCATATGTGTTAACACATGGTACCTATATGTACCATGCGTTAACGCATGCGTTTCCCATAGGGCCCCATGTTAAAAAAAGCATGCATTCTTTACTGCACCCTAAAACGCTGCTAGCAGCGTCTTTTGGGATGCTGAACAAAAACGCATGCGTTTTTGAAAAATGCAGTGACACTTACGTACACCATGCGTTAACACATATGCGTTTTTGGAAAAAAATGCAAAAATTATCCCAAAAATGGATCCAAGGTAAAAACGGAGGTCATGTGTGACCCTGGCCATATTATGACCTTGAGGATAGCTACCTTTATTGGGTGGCACTAGAGTTCATCCACTTCCTCACTAAAGTGACCATTTGCTATTAATTAGGTAATTCAGCTCAAAGAGCTGATTACACTGCCCAATTCATACATACATTTACTTTTGCACTTCTCTATACCTGCTTTTTCGTTCTAATCGTTCCTCTCACAGCTAGATTAAAATTTTATAAAAAGTCTGCTTTGTTACTAATTAATGGCAATAAATGGCCGCCTCCTACTCCCTCTCCCTGCGCACATGTCATTCCTTGATAATGAATAAATAATCGGAGCTGAAAACTACCACCGGTGAGTGCCGCTTTTCATATCTTCATTAATAAGTAATGCATTTACGGCTCACCTTAGCGTGCAACACCGGTCCCCAGGTGCTACACAAATGATTACTGGGCTGAACCTAAAAACTGGCCGCACGGGCTGACAAAGTGGTGCAGTGTTTTGGTGTCCAGCAACACTCTCTTTACATTAATTAATGGCAAACAAGCACAGGACTCGCATGTTCATAAAGACCAGATTAAAATGCCACTTTTGTATCTGGCACTTCGATTTTGACATTTGTATATGTAACAAAGGGATATGATGAAATCTAAACCCGTATGTAACATTCACTGAAAAGGATTTCTTAAAAAAGTTAAAAAATTCTACGCATTTCAGCCATAACAATAATTTATCAGGTATATGTTAAAAATTAGGATACATTGCCTTAAATACAAACAAAAAAAAAGTTTTAAAGTAGGAAAAAGGTTTTCTTATAGTAAATAATAAAATGTGAAACAAAATACATTATTATGCCTTCATTAGTTAGCATTCATGACAATTTCCACAAGTCCATAAATAACACCAATTCACCTAAAATGCAATTACTTATGATTGATTGAAACCCAATGTTTATGAATGCTACAGAAGCTGATATGGTTCACAATGCTAAGTACAGTGATTTTCATTAAATTAAGGCAAAGAGGAACTATTACAAAGTAAAATATCATATAAGAGAAGAAAAGTGGCACTCACCAGGATATATGAAAGTAAAAATCTTCTTCATTCTTTTAAACACGGGGATATACAGGTGTCAGGACAAGGAAAGTCATAGCCGAACGACAGCTGTTTTGCACTGTTGGATCCTGTTGGACCTGTTGAAGCACTGGAATGGTGCAAAATGAACATTGTCCGGCGTTTAAATGAATACATAAAGAAGACTTTTACTCTCATTTTTCCGGGGGAGTGCAGCTTTTCTTCTCTTATATGATTTTTTACATGGACTGTTCTTGTACCTGAGCACCGCTAGCAGGATTATGATCTAAATCACCCATGCAGATGTTTAAAAGGGAGATAAGGGATTAAAAAACTCTTAGGAGAAAGTTTCTGAAACTGCAGATCTGTGTTACACAGTGGTGCACACTCTGTTAGCCATTGACTTACTAAGTAAGTAGATGCAAATGATTTTCCATTGATTTTTCCTATTTCCATCTACATCCCATCGGTACGCACACTCTGAAGCTTTTATATCAATAAATGTGTATACAAATGGTTAAATCTTTCTGTATTACCCTTTCCCATCATTATGATATGTATTTAAGCCTATGTATGACTAGGAATGACCTCATTCTGTTATCTATATCATTTCAGAACAATTAAACTATTTTTCCAAAATTTGGTGAAAATCAAAATTTGGGGACAAATTTGCCGAACCTTAACAACATTGAATTTCAAAAGATTCAATCAACTCTACTCGTGATGGTTCGACCTGAAAATTCCCCACTGATCAGGAATTACTGATATATTAATCTGTTATTTGCGCTATGTATTTGCTATGTATCTCACCTGCTTTATGAAAAACATTATTTAAGTGATGCTTAGATTCCATTTGCCATTTCTCTTTCTCTGCCAGCATGTAAATGAGTTTGATCTTTTCTCCGCTCTCACAGAAAGAGTCAAACATGTTGAAGAAATTTAGCACCTGGGAAGAAAAGCATAGAATTAATCATGCAAATTAGATTTTATATTTTATTCATTTCTTTTTGGAGCTACGCTTTTGATATATAAAGTTATTTCTATCAGCAGTTATGAAGCTGTTATATAAATACATATGCAATAATTTAGATGTAGGTCTTTACAGAATTCAGACTTATAAAAACAGCTCGTGAATTGGCCATATAAGCACAGAAGAAGGCCATGGCACAGGTTGACCAATTCTCCTACCTCATAATATTCTTCTTGTTTTTTCCACTAGGACCCCAGTTTATGTAAACTCGGAATGAGGGAGTTACCATTTCAAAGACCCTGGCAGTAGGATTTAGCACTATAAAATAAATATGTGGTCATAATGGCGCTATGATGCTGATTAAACTGACACCTGCAGTGAATTAATCTGATCTTTGGTTGCTGAATAATCTTCCTCTAAAGTTTTCATGATGATGTCATCCGTTCATCGCTTGTGCAACGGGATGGGATTAGGTGGGTCTTCTTCCTCTCCTACAACCCTCTGTCTGCTTTATCAGTTTCTTCTACAGATCAGTGATTATTCAATGACCTGCCTTCTTTTTTAAATTCAATGTTGCCACCATGAATGCAGTGGGCGACACGTGTACAGTTTGATTCTGCAGGCGGTCTGCAGGACTTTGATAAAATGGTGTCAGATGTGGCACATGTGCAGACCGAGATTTCAGTTTGATGACCTCTATATTATGCCAAAATCTTGATCTGTGCATGTACTACCACGCACCATTTAATTGAAGACAGTCTGTAGAATAACACTATGCACACTTTTCAATTAATTGGTGCTGGTGATGGTGCATGCACAAATCAATATTTCAGCTTAATGAAGAGGTCATAGTGCTGAAGCCTTGGTCTGGGCATGCTCCGCATCCAATGCCATTTTATTTGTTCTGCTGCTGTAATACTGTAATTTCCTCCGGGATCAATAAAGTTTATCTTATCTTATCTTATTGACGACCTGCAGACCAGTTGCAGAATCATCCTGCACACAGGCTGCCCACTGCAATCATGGAGGTGGTGATGTTGAATTTCAAAAAGAAGGCAGGAAACAGAGGTGGCAGGCAGTGGGGCAGAGAAGAAGAAGACCATGTCCCCAAGTGCCTCCCCGATACACAAACCATGTACAGAAGACATCATCATGAAAACTTTAGAGGAAAATTATTCAGCAACGACAGATCAGATTCCCTTACTGCAGTGTTACATGTTGACTGCGTTCTGTGAAATGCTCTGCTACAGATTTAATGTGTGTCTTTTTCCTTTGGCACATTCAGTGTTAATGTGTAGATTCTGCTATGTTGCAGTCTATGGGTGAGGCTACTATTCAGGCACATGTAAGCTGCTGTTGTTACTGGGTGTGTCAACTGACTTAGTTGTCCACTCCCCCAGACTTTAAATAGCCTCCTCTTTCACCAGCTGTTGCGGCTGATACAGTTTCACTCTGGGATTACCCTGGCATCCGATCGGATTCTGGCTTTACCATTTGCATCCCATTTGATGCAAAGTTTGACTTTTTGCATCCGATGGGATTCAAACTGAATCTGGTGGGATTCAAAGGTTTCAACAAAGCCATTTTGAAATCCTGTCATTTTTTTTTAATTTTTTTAAATTCATGGAGTTTAGTTCAAGGCCCCAAACTGGTTTGGGGTACATTTAAACACATACATTTTTGGGGCGCAGCCCCCAAAAGTGCTAAATAGTACATTCAACAGCCCCTTAAGTACTGAAGCCTGTTTTTATAATCCCTGAGCGATTATTTCTGTGCCCTGGACACATCTTGTGGTACATTTGGGGAGACCTTTTTTGGGGTGCAGCCCCAAGAAGTGCTAAATACTACATTCAACAACCCCTTAATGTCTGAAGCCTGTTTTTATAACCCCTGAGCGATTATTTCTGTGCCCCGGACACATCTTGTGGTATATTTGGGGAGACCTTTTTTGGGGTGCAGCCCCAAGAAGTGCTAAATACTACATTCAACAACCCCTTAATTACTGAAGCCTGTTTTTATAACCCCTGAGCAATTATTTCTGTGCCCTGGACACATCTTGTGGTACATTTGGGGAGACCTTTATAGGGGTGCAGCCCCAAAAAGTGCTAAATACTACATTCAACAACCCCTTCATTTATGAAGCCTGTTTTTATAACCCATGAGCGATTATTTCGGTGCCCTGGACACATCTTGTGGTACATTTGGGGAGACCTTTTTTGGGGTGCAGCCCTAAGAAGTGCTATATATTACATTCAAAAACCTCTTAATTTCTGAAGCCTGTTTTTATAACCCCCGATTGATTATTTGTGTGCCCTGGTATACTTGGGGAGACCAATTTTTGGGTGCAGGCTCCAAAGTACTGTGTATGTTTTTATTTGAACAGTAGATGGCGATAGAGTATTTTTATTTTTGAGACTGAAAAAAAGAGGTCAGACATTATAATAAGGGCAACTACTCAAAGCAATATTTGGAAAACAAAGGAAAAAGTATCTCACTGCCCATAATTATAGTTAAACCACATAGGTCCACACATGTGTCATAGGCGGCCGTCACACACATCAATTTCTTGAACGATATCGTTTAAGCAATCTGCTTTTTGATCGCTTAAGCGATATCGTCTGTGCGTCGCTGCGTGTAATCAAGCGATTTTACAATGTAAAATCGCTTGATCGTGACATCGCAGATATGAGAGCAGGAGCTCATATCAAGCGATAAATGCTTAATCAATCTGCTTCATTGTGGTGTGTGACACCACAATGAACGATCTCCCAGCGGCAGCGCCTATGCTGGGAGATGGTATCTATGGTAAACGTCGGGTTACTAAGCGCCGCGCGGCGCCTAGCAACCCGATGTGTACCATAGTTACCAGCGATCTCGCTGGCCCACATCGCTGGTGATTCTGCCTGTGTGACAGCTCACCAGCGATGTGAACGATATTGTTAGCGATCGCGCGTGCACGTGATCGCTAACAATATCGCTCACAAGATTGAAGCGTGTGATGGCCGCCATATGCAATAAAAGTGTCTTTATTTTGCATGAGAACCAAATCACATACAAATCAGATGCTGTGGTATAAAATCACATGGAGTAACACTGGAGAGTAAAAGGATAGGAGAAGAGAAAGGACACGGCTGCATAAGGAGAAAAGTATCCACAGTATTAGTAATCTCAGCGAATAAAGTGCAGTGCTAATGGGCATGGTGGACTGTAATTTATTAAATGTTAGTCAACCTAAGTCAGAGTAACAGTACCAAAACCACCTCTATCCCTAAAGTGCAAAGGGCAATCCGCTAAGTATCTCACCTACCCATAGTAATGGATTCCTCCTCAGTCAGACACGTGTCACAGCCCCAACACGTGTTTTGCGTGTGGCTGCTTCAGGGGCACTTTGTATGTGATTTGGTTTTCATACAAAATAAAGACCTTTATTGCATATGATACATGTGTGGACCTATGTGGTTTAACTATAGTTATGGGCAGTGAGATACTTTTTCCTTTGTTTTCCATATATTCTTCGGACTGTTAGATGCACCAGACCATAAGATGCACCCAAGCTGTAGAGGAGGAAACTAGGGGAAAAAATTAAGCAAAAAATGTGGTCATGAGGCATTGTTATGGGAGGATCTGCTGCTGACACCGTTATGACTAATGTTTCCAAATTCTGTACTAATGTCTCCATCCTGATATATATGATCCCCCTCATCCTGGTATATATGTCCCCCATACTTGAATATGCCCCCCTATTCTTGAGTATGGTGCCCATCCCGATATATAGCCCTATTCTTGTTATGACTTCCATCCTCCAGGCATATGTCCTCCATCTTTATATATGATCCCCATCCTGGTATATATTATCCCTCTAATCATGGCATATATGTCCCCCATACTGGAATATGGCCCTCATACTGACATATAGCGCTATTCCTGGTATATGAACCCCATGCTGGTATATGGTCCCATTTTGTAATATGACACTCATCCCTGGTATATAGCCCCATTCCTGGTATATGACCCCCGTCTTTGTATATGGGTGCCATCCTGCTGTATGGCCCTCTTCCTATGTATGTCCCCAATCCTGGAATATTATCCTCATCCTGGTATATGGCCTCCATCCAGTTATTTGGTTCCCCTCACAGCGTGCACTTAAAATAATAAATGATTATACTCAGCACCTATTGCTTCCTCACAGCAGAGCAATGTCCTGTTGTTTTCATGCTGCTAAGCAGCATGTAACCTCATTACTGGTATATAACCCTCATCCTTGTTTATGCTTCCACCCTGGAATATGGCCCCCATTCCGGGCATATAGCCCTATTTCAGGTATATGACCTCCATGCTGTTATATGGGTCTCATCCTCATATGTCCCTCATCCTGGAAAATTATCCCCATTCTGGATTATGGCCCTCATTCTGGGCATATTGCACCAACCCTGTTGTATGACCCCCTCCTGGCATATAGTCCTTCCATCCTGGAATATGGCCCATTAATGACATATATCCCCATTGCTGGCATATAACCCCATCCTGGTATATGAACCCTATTGTGGTATATGGGTCCCATCCTGGTATATGCCCCTCATCATGTATATGGCCCCCACCCTGGAATATTATTCCTATCCTGGTATATTGCCCTATCTGGTATATGGTCACAATTCAGATATTTGGTCCCCTTCACGGTGCACACTTAAAATAATAAATGATTATACTCACCCTTCATCACTCCCTCACAGCAGAGCAACGGCCTGTTCTAATGCTGCTAACTAAGCATGTAAGCGGGACCTGTCTTAGAATATGGTCCAATCTTGGAATATAGTTACCACTGACCTTTTGACCTTTTACCACAGCTACTTTAAATCCTGGGGTATTTTTGGGAGCCCATTTTGGGTGCAGCCCCAAAAGTGCTGTGTATTTTTTATTTGAAAAGTAGATGACGATAGTGTATTTTTACTTACCCTATTTTTTAGACTATAAGATGTTCCAAACCATAAGACACACTCAGGTTTTAGAGGAGGAAAATGAGAGAAAAATTTATATATACACACTGCACAGTACCACTTCTCCTGTCCTGTATACTGGGTTTAATCCTCAGTATTTGTATTATTCTGTATATATACACTGCACAGTACCACTTCTCCTGTCTTGTATACAGGGTGTAATTCTTAGTATCTATATTATTCTGTATTTATACACTGCACAGTACCACTTCTCCTGTCCTGTATACTGGGTGTAATCCTCAGTATCTGTATTATTCTGTATATATACACTGCACAGTACCACATCTTCTGTCCTGTATACTGGGTGTAATCCTCAGCATCTGTATTATTCTGTATATATACACTGCACAGTACCACTTCTCCTGTCCTGTATACTGGGTGTAATCCTCAGTATCTGTATTATTCTGTATATATACACTGCACAGTACCACTTCTCCTGTCCTGTATACTGGGTTTAATCCTCAGTATCTGTATTATTCTGTATACATACACTGCACAGTACCACTTCTCCTGTCCTGTATACTGGGTGTAATCCTCAGTATCTGTATTATTCTGTATATATACACTGCATAGTACCACTTCTCCTGTCCTGTATACTGGGTGTAATCCTCAGTATCTGTATTATTCTGTATATATACACACTGCACAGTACCACTTCTCCTGTCCTGTATACTGGGTGTAATCCTTGGTATCTGTATTATTCTGTATATATACACTGCACAGTACCACATCTTCTGTCCTGTATACTGGGTGTAATCCTCAGTATCTGTATTATTCTGTATATATACACTGCACAGTACCACTTCTCCTTTCCTGTATACTGGGTGTAATCCTCAGTATCTGTATTATTCTGTATATATACACTGCACAGTACCACTTCTCCTGTCCTGTATACTGGGTGTAATCCTCAGTATCTGTGTTATTCTGCATATATACACTGCACAGTACCACTTCTGTCCTGTATACTGGGTGTAATCCTCAGTATCTGTATTACTCTGTATATATACACTGCACAGTACCACTTCTTCTGTCCTGTATACTGGGTGTAATCCTCAAATAAAAAAGCCAAGAAGCCAGCGCTGCCTATGGTTAGCACGCAATACAAAAAGTGCATATGCACATATTAATTTCTAACTGTACTTTAAACTGAGACATTTGGCAAACAATTGATCAATTCTTTGAGCTACCCCGCCACGTCACGGCATTCTCAGATGGGGCAGTCCTACTCTACATTTTTTAATTCGCTGTGCCATTAAGGTCTCCTGAATGCATTAAAAGCAGAACCATATCAAATGCACACGTACCTGAAGCATTACTGAACTACTCCCATGACAACAGAAAAGCAGCGCAGATAAAGGCAGACCAGGTCTACCCTCATCCGTGGTCGTAGGTTGGGCGGTGTGGGGGTCAGATCTGATAATGTCCGGATGTCATGTCCGGACCTGGTCTGCCTTTATCTGCGCTGCCTTTCTGTTGCCATGGGAGTAGTTCAGTAATGCTTCAGGCACGTGTGCATTTGATATGGTTCTGCTTTTAATGCATTCAGAAGGCCTTAATGGCACAGCGAATTAAAAAATGTAGAGTAGGACTGCCCCATCTGAGAATGCCGTGACGAGGCGGGGTAGCTCAAAGAATTGATCAATTGTTTGCCAAATTTCTCAGTTTAAAGTACAGTTAGAAATTATGTGCACATGCACTTTTTGTATTGCGTGCTAACCTTAGGCAGTACTGGCTTCTTGGCTTTTTCATTTGTTATAGGTTTGTGGCTGACCACCACTTTTTGCCGTGCGCGCTTGGTTGTGCATGCCATTCTATCTGTCTTTAATGTGATTGATCTAGGCCGCTGTACATACATACAGCGGCCACACCCTGCCCATAGGCTCTGCTTGATTGTTGCACATGTGTTTGGGCCTGTTCTACCCTCATCCGTGGTCGTAGGTTGGGCGGTGTGGGGGTCAGATCTGATAATGTCCGGATGTCATGTCTGGACCTGGTCTGCCTTTATCTGCGCTGCCTTTCTGTTGCCATGGGAGTAGTTCAGTAATGCTTCAGGCACGTGTGCATTTGATATGGTTCTGCTTTTAATGCATTCAGGAGGCCTTAATGGCACAGCGAATTAAAAAATGTAGAGTAGGACTACCCCATCTGAGAATGCCGTGACGTGGCGGGGTAGCTCAAAGAATTGATCAATTGTTTGCCAAATTTCTCAGTTTAAAGTACAGTTAGAAATTATGTGCACATGCACTTTTTGTATTGCATGCTAACCTTAGGCAGCGCTGGCTTCTTGGCTTTTTCATTTGTTTTGGGTGTAATCCTCAGTATCTGTATAATTCTGTATACATACACTGCACAGTACCACTTCTCCTGTCCTGTATACTGGGTGTAATCCTCAGTATCTGTATTATTCTGTATATATACACTGCACAGTACCTCTTCTTCTGTCCTGTATACTGGGTGTAATCCTCAGTATCTGTATTATTCGGTATATATACACTGCACAGTACCACTTCTCCTGTCCTGTGTACTGGGTGTAATCCTCAGGATCTGTATTGTTCTGTGTATACACACTGCACAGCACCACTTCTCCTGTCCTGTATACTATAACAATAATAATAATAATAATAATAATATAATATTTATTCATTTATATAGCGCTATTAATTCCATAGCACTTTACATACATCAGTAATGCTGTCTATATTGGAGCTCACAATCTAAATATCCTATCAGTATGTCTTTACAATGTGGGGAGAAACCGGAGTGCCCGGAGGAAACCCACGCAAACACTGGGAGAACATACAAACTCCTTGCAGATGTTGTCCTTAGTGTCCTTGGTGGGAATTATATACTGGGTGTAATCCTCAGTATCTATATTATTCTGTATATATGAACAAGTAGGCAAGAAAAATTATAAGCGGCACTCACCGTGGCTGAAATCTTCTATTTATTTCATCCAAGTACAGGAAAAAACATTCATTTTGCATACTTTGGGGGAGGGAGTGAGGAGTGCAACGACATTTGGGCACCGTTTCGCGGCTGGTTGCCGCTTCTTCAGCCACGGTGAGTGCCGCATTTATTTTTTCTTGCTTACTTGTTCATTATATGGACTTCCCATTGCGAGCACCACCATCCGAGAATGTGCCCACACTGTCCTATTTAGGACTTATACATATGTGCAGTAGCTTACGCTTATCTTGCAGTGCCCTGGTTTTTTCTTTTTTGATTGTATTCTGTAAATATAATGTGGCGCCCCTGCGACCAGGTGGCCACAAAGGGGAACTGCAGCCAGGCAGGTAGGACATGTAAACACTACACCCTCACAGCCCACATCCCCACGCATAGAAGGGGTAACATCCAGCTCTGAGGTCGGACACTATATGAGACCAGAAGGAGTGGTGGATGAGGAGTGGGTTGGGCACACCAGAAGGTCAGGTGACTGACAGTATATAGAGAGGGGGAGGAGTGAAGGAGGTCAGTAAGCCATGTGAGCTGAGCTGTAAAGATCATCAGAAAGAGCAGCAAAGACCGACAGTAGACTGAAGTAGCTGAGATGTAAAGGTTGAAAGAGAACACGCTGCCTGGAAGAGCCTAGCAGAGGAGCGCAGACCCGTACTGAGCCAGTGTGAGCCAGATGGGGGGGAAAGCCCGTCCGAAGCAGAGACCACCAGGAGTGTGAGAGAACAGAGAGGGACGGTGTACCCGTGCCCTAGACAGCAGCCGAAGCTACTGATAGCAGGTGGAGAAGCCCTCATATATAACTGAAGGAAACAGAGGAAGGAGCCTGGCAGCGCCTCAGAAGCTAGAGGACTGTTGGAGGCTGGGCTAGTGCAGAGTGTCAGCTCTGAAGGGGGACCGACGATTTACCCGGGATCCCCCAGATTCACTGACGGGGAGCTTGAGTTTCAAGCTGGAGTTCCCAACCCAAAGGACAGGCAGCTCAGTGACATACTAGGACTCACAGAAGCCCGAGTCACCGCCATACTGTCCAGTGTCCGCAACCACCCATGTAAGACGGAGAGAGAGAGAGTAAAAGCCCGGAAAGGTACACTTACAGACTGTGTGAGGGGTCACAAGGAGAGAGGAGCCTGGCTGCAGGGGAGAAGGGAACCCGGAAAGGGAGAATGCAACAGAATGTAAAGAGCTGTGTAAAGAATTGCAGATGACCTGTAAACTGCTTGAAAGACCTTAAGTAAAGCTTTGGAAACCCTGCATTGTCTCCTGCCTGTTTCCATCTGCAGACCCTTCCTCCCTTACAGGCTTGCATCAGCACGACCTCAACCTGCAGAGCTACAGCCTGTCAGCACCAGCCAGGAAGAGAGATCCTTGCAGCTGCAAAGTAAGTGTGCTCCACTACACCAAACAGACTTTAACTCTTACTGCCCCGGGGGACATAGTTCTCCCCACTGGAACTGTACCATCTCCGCTGCCATTCCATCACCCCCGGAGGTTCTGCAGCAGCGGCGGCCCCATCACTGGCCGCAACAAGTGGGTGGCGTCACCCGTGACATATCCCTTGTACATATTCCCCTTTTATTGTGCCGAGCCTAGGGACACGGTCCGGACCAGGCCACCTGTGACATCCCCAATATCATCCGGTCCGGCACCGAGTACCCCACGTCCCTTGGGGCTCCACAATAAATATATATATATATATACACACTGCACAGTACCACTTCTCCTGTCCTGTATACTGGGTGTAATCCTCAGTATCTGTATTATTCTGTAGATATACACCACACAGTACCACTTCTCCTGTCCTGTATACTGGGTGTAATCCTCAGTATCTGTATTATTCTGTACATATACACTGCACAGTACCCCTTCTCCTGTCCTGTATACTGGGTGTAATCCTCAGTATATGTATTATTCTGTATATATACACTGCACAGTACCACTTCTCCTGTCCTGTATACTGGGTGTAATCCTCAGTATCTGTATTATTCTGTAGATATACACCACACAGTACCACTTCTCCTGTCCTGTATACTGGGTGTAATCCTCAGTATCTGTATTATTCTGTATATATACACTGCACAGTACCACTTCTCCTGTCCTGTATACTGGGTGTAATCCTCAGTATCTGTATTATTCTGTATATATACACTGCACAGTACCACCTTCTCCTGTCCTGTATACTGGGTGTAATCCTCAGTATCTGTATTATTCTGTAGATATACACCACACAGTACCACTTCTCCTGTCCTGTATACTGGGTGTAATCCTCAGTATCTGTATTATTCTGTATATATACACTGCACAGTACCACTTCTCCTGTCCTGTATACTGGGTGTAATTCTCAGTTATATGTATTATTCTGTATATATACACTGCGCATTACCGCTTCTCCTGTCCTGTATACTGGGTGTAATCCTCAGTATCTGTATTATTCTGTAGATATACACCACACAGTACCACTTCTCCTGTCCTGTATACTGGGTGTAATCCTCAGTATCTGTATTATTCTGTATACATACACTGCACAGTACCACTTCTCCTGTCTTGTATACTGGGTGTAATCCTCAGTATCTGTATTATTCTGTATATATACACTGCACAGTACCACTTCTCCTGTCCTGTATACTGGGTGTAATCCTCAGTATCTGTATTATTCTGTATATATACATTGCACAGTACCACTTCTCCTGTCCTGTATACTGGGTGTAATCCTCAGTATCTGTATTATTCTGTATATATACATTGCACAGTACCACTTCTCCTGTCCTGTATACTGGGTGTAATCCTCAGTATCTGTATTATTCTGTATATATACCCTGCACAGTACCACTCCTCCTGTCCTGTATACTGGGTGTAATCCTCCGTATCTGTATTATTCTGTATATATACATTGCACAGTACCACTTCTCCTGTCCTGTATACTGGGTATAATCCTCAGTATCTGTATTATTCTGTATATATACACTGCACAGTACCACTTCTCCTGTGCTGTATACTGGGTGTAATCCTCAGTATCTGTATTATTCAGTATATATACACTGCACAGTACCACTTCTCCTGTCCTGTATACTGGGTGTAACCCTCCTTTCCTGTCCCGGAAATACTCGTTTTATGGCTGGATGTGTGGGGCAGGAGCAAATCTCTCATTGATTTACATTGATTTACATTTTTGGAGCTTTGCTAAAATGTCAGATGCTGCAGCATATGCCCATAGAGTTGTTGAGTGCAGAACAGGTGACAAGTCCAGAATATGACTAATCTATGTATATATAAACACTCTGAGTATAAAGAGAGAATGCTTAATTAGCTAAGAATAGAGGTGTGAAAGTTTCACAGCACTAATACCTAATTAGATTCTCTCTCTTATTTGTCAATGTATTAAACTATGCCTATACTCCTTTTGTGTATATATTTGTGTCTGTTCAAATATGTTGATTGTTCTCAGTGGGTGAAACAAAATAATAATCTTGTAGTTGTGATGCCTTTTAATGGCTAAGGCTGGGTTCACATTTGCGGACCCCTCCGCAGCGTTCTGCAGAGGGGATCCGCAATGTGACCACAGCGGCCGCCAGCTCCTATTTTTATAATAATAATAATATAATAATAATAATAATACTTTATTTATATAGCGCCAACATATTCCGCAGCGCTTTACAATGTAGGGTTAGAGTACAGAAAATACAGTAAGTAATTACAATAGAGAACAAATAAAGTACAATAATTGGATACAAAACAATAGGCATAGAATCAATGTGAAAAAAAAAATACAATAAATAAAGCAAGAAATGAAGGTGACCCTGCTCAAAAGAGCTTACAATCTACAACGGGATAGGGGTTGCACAAGGTGCCGGGGCTTATTGCACTGGTGGTCCAGGCATCTTGAGGAAATGGGGTATAGGGCTAAGCTTACATGGATGGTCATTATACAGTCTGTGTAGACCTTTATGGTTTGGTGGAGTTTGTAGAAGAGTAATGTCCAGAGGGATAGCCCCTTCACTGTCTACAGTACAATGGACTTATTAGGGAGTATGATAGGCCGCCTTAAAAAGATGCGTTTTTAGGGATCGTCTGAAGCCATGCAAGTTGTGCATAGTCCTGATTTCTTGGGGTAAAGCATTCCAGAGGTTTGGTGCAGCTCTGGAAAAGTCTTGGAGCCAGGAGTGGGAGGATCGGATTAGTGCAGATGTTAGTCGAAGGTCATTTGAGGAACGTAGAGAGCGGGTGGGGTGATAGACAGAGATGAGGGAGGAGAGGTAGGGGGGAGCTGCACTGTGAAGAGCTTTGTGGGTGAGAACAAGCAATTTGAATTTGATCCTGTAGTGTATGTGCAGCCAGTGCAATGACTGGCACAGAGCAGAGGCATCTGAGTAACGATTGGCCAGATGGGTGATCCTGGCTGCTGCATTAAGGATGGACTGGAGAGGAGAAAGTCTGGTGAGGGGGAGGCCGCTTAATAGAGAGTTGCAATAGTCAAGGTGGGAATGGATGAGGGCCACGGTGAGGGTTTTTGTTGTTTCCAGGGTGAGAAAGGGGCGGACTCTAGAGATATTCTTCAGGTGTAAGTGACAGGAGCGGACGAGAGATTGCGTGTGGGAGGAGAAGGAGAGATCGGTGTCAAACATAACACCCAGACAGCGAGCCTGCTGCCTAGGCGTTATCGTAGTGCCGCATACTGAGAGAGAGATGTCCGATTTCGGGAGGTTAGTGGATGGGGGGAGCAGAAGAAGTTCAGTTTTGGAAAGGTTTAGTTTCAAATAGAGAGTGGACATGATATTGGAAACTGCGGTTAGACAGTCATTGGTGTTCTTTACTACCGCAGGGGTAAGGTTAGGAGCTGAAGTGTATAATTGTGTGTCATCAGCATAAAGATGGTACTGAAAGCCAAATCTGCTGATGGTCTGTCCAATCGGGGCCGTGTAGAGAGAAGAGGAGAGGGCCAAGGACTGAACCCTGAGGGACTCCAATAGTGAGGGGAAGAGGGGAAGAAGTGGAGCCAGCAAAAGATACACTGAAAGAGCGGTCAGAAAGATAGGAGGAGAGCCAGGAGAGAGCAGTGTCCTTTATGCCAATGGAGTGTTCTGTTCCCACTTAAAGGCGATAAAGGCACGCTGGCGTATAATGGAGAGAGAGTTCTTACCTTTGTACTTCCAGTAAGAGGGGCAGACAGGACCCGAAGCAGCTTCCCAGCTAAGCGTACACGTTAGGGTGAAAACAATGCTGGTTTATTCCGTAGATGAATGATCCAAAACATGGCATTGAAATCATGCATGAAGCTTGTCTCTGCAGTCGCTACTTGTAGGTCAAAAACTTTGCTTCTCCAGTAGTGATGGGCGAATCCTAAATTACTCGGAATCGCTTGACTCTAGCGAGTCCGAGCCCGGGACTCGCTACTCGTTGCGAGTCTAGCGAGTCCAATGTTAATGAATGGGGAAGCGAGTAATAGCGAGTAGTGTGAGATTTACAAATCACAGATGTGTCTCGGAAGCTTCAGCCTGAAGCAATCCTAGTTTTGTCATTTATTTGCATTGGACTCGTTTACTTTGCAACTGTAATCGCTGGGAAACGCGCACAGATAAGAGTCCTGTCTGCTCAGTGTGCTGGCTGCCAGCTCCAAGGTCCTAGAGCCCGCCTGCTGCCTGATGTAGCAGTGCTGAGATTGTTCTCAGTCTGCTCATTCCCTGTGTACAGACATGAATGTCTGTGCACAGAGATGATGTAGCAGAGCTGAGATTGTTCTCAGTCTGCTCATCCCTGTGCATAGAGATCTATATCTATGCACAGGGGATGTAGCAGAGAGGACATCGCGTTTTGGACTGCGTCGGACGGAAGAGGATTTTTTTTAATTAAAGATGGAGTCTCTAATGGCTTTTTTTTTTTATTTCTAATAAAAAAATTTCTCTGTGTTGTGTTTTTTTTAAAACAATTTAATAGAAATTCATGGCGGTCATGTGTAATATTGGCGTGACCGCCATAAATTTTGGGCTTAGGGCCAGCTGATAATACAAAGCTGGCCCTAACCTCTTTATTACCCAGCGTGCCATCACCACCAGGGCCGCTGGAAGAGCGGGGTTCAGCGCCAGAGGATGGCGCTTCAATGAACGCGCCATCTTCTGGGGCGGCTGCGGGCTGCAATTTGCAGTGGGGGGTGCCCAGAAAGCTTGGGCCTCCCTGCGCTGCGGATTCCAGTCCCCAGCTGCTTAGCTGTACCTGGCTAGAAATAGAAATTGCGCGGAGCCCCACGCATTTTTTTAAAATTATTTCATGAAATTCTGAGATTCTGACTCTGACTCTCTGAGATTCTGACTCTGACTCTCTGAGATTCTGACTCTGACTCTCTGAGATTCTGACTCTCTGAGACTCTGAGATTCTGAGACTCTGAGATTCTGACTCTGACTCTCTGAGATTCTGACTCTGACTCTCTGAGATTCTGACTCTGACTCTGACTCTCTGAGATTCTGACTCTGACTCTGACTCTCTCAGATTCTGACTCTGACTCTGAGACTCTGAGATTCTGAAACTCTGAGATTCTGAGATTCTGACTCTGACTCTGAGATTCTGACTCTGACTCTCTGAGATTCTGACTCTGACTCTCTGAGATTCTGACTCTGAGACTCTGAGATTCTGAGATTCTGACTCTGACTCTGACTCTCTGAGACTCTGATATTCTGACTCTGACTCTGACTCTCTGAGACTCTGAGATTCTGAGACTCTGAGATTCTGACTCTGACTCTCTGAGATTCTGACTCTGACTCTGAGACTCTGAGATTCTGAGACTCTGAGATTCTGACTCTGACTCTCTGAGATTCTGACTCTGACTCTCTGAGATTCTGACTCTGACTCTCTGAGATTCTGACTCTGAGACTCTGAGATTCTGACTCTGAGACTCTGACTCTGACTCTGAGACTCTGAGATTCTGACTCTGACTCTGACTCTCTGAGATTCTGACTCTGACTCTGACTCTCTGAGATTCTGACTCTGACTCTCTGAGATTCTGACTCTGACTCTCTGAGATTCTGAGATTCTGACTCTCTGAGATTCTGACTCTGACTCTCTGAGATTCTGACTCTGACTCTCTGAGATTCTGACTCTGAGACTCTGAGATTCTGAGATTCTGACTCTGACTCTCTGAGACTCTGAGATTCTGACTCTGACACTCTGAGATTCTGAGACTCTGAGATTCTGAGATTCTGACTCTGACTCTCTGAGATTCTGACTCTGACTCTCTGAGATTCTGACTCTGACTCTGAGACTCTGAGATTCTGACTCTGACTCTGAGATTCTGACTCTGACTCTGAGACTCTGACTCTGACTCTCTGAGATTCTGACTCTGACTCTCTGAGATTCTGACTCTGACTCTCTGAGATTCTGACTCTGACTCTCTGAGATTCTGACTCTGAGACTCTGACTCTGAGACTCTGACTCTGAGACTCTGAGACTCTGACTCTGAGACTCTGAAATTCATGAAATAATTAAAAAAAAATGCGTGGGGCTCCGCGCAATTTCTATGTCTAGCCAGGTACAGCTAAGCAGCTGGGGGCTGGAATCCGCAGTGCAGGGATGCCCAAGCTTTCTGGGCACCCCCCGCTGCAAATTGCAGCCCGCAGCCGCCCCAGAAGATGGCGCGTTCATTGAAGCGCCATCCTCTGGCGCTGAACCCTGCTCTTCCAGCGGCCCTGGTGGCGGTGGCACGCTGGGTAATAAAGGGGTTAATACCAGCTTTGTTATACAAGCTGGTATTAAGCCCGAGATTCTTAATGTCAGGCCACGTTTGACCCAGCCACTAAGAATCTCCAATAAAGGGTTAAAAAAACACAGAGAAAAATTTTTATTTGAAATAAAAAAAAGCCATTAGGGACTCCATCTTTAATTTAAAAAATCCTCTTCCGTCCGACGTAGTCCAAAACGCGATGTCCTCTCTGCTACATCCCCTGTGCATAGATATCTATGCACAGGGAATGAGCAGACTGAGAACAATCTCAGCACTGCTACATCATTTCTGTGAGCAGGCGGGCTCTAGGACCCTGGAGCTGCACAGAGAAGACAGCTGGACTCGGCTCGCAAAGAAACAGCAGTTATTTGCGAGTTTCCCTGCTATCACTGGCACAGTAGCCGAGTCTAATGCAAACAATGGCAATCCTAGTTTTGTCAGCGTTTGCGAGTTTCCCTGCTATCACTGGCACAGTAGCCGAGTCTAATGCAAACAATAGCAATCCTAGTTTTGTCAGCGTTTGCCAATGATTTGCATTGGACTCGTGCGAGTAATCACTGGGAAACTCGCCGAGTACCGAGTCCTGCGAGTCCCTTACTACTCGCCGAGTAACGAGTCCTAGCGAGTAGATTCGCCCATCCCTATTCTCCAGCTCCATGAGGATCGAACTCTCTGTAATGGAAGATGTCTCCTAATGACTGGGCAAACAGGAAGAGACAAGCAAGCATGTACAGGAGCCACACCCCCATAGGCTGGACAAGGAAAGGCAGAAAGAATTGAAAAGTCTGGCCAGCAGGTGGCAGTAGAGACAAACATCAGATAATCAGATTAAACTATAAAACAGGATTGAAACAGCACATGGAGTGCAGCATAAAGTGTAGGAGCTGATGGTCGACAGTGTCAAAAGCTGCAGAGAGATCAAAGAGAATAAGCAGAGAGTGGTCCCCATTACGTGTTTGCTGTCAGAAGGTCATTGGTCACTTTGATGAGGGCAGTTTCTGTGGAGTGAAGGGGGCGGAAACCAGACTGTAATGGATCTAGAAGAGATTGAGTGGAGAGGTAGCGGGTGAGGCGGGAATAGACCAGGCGCTCCAATAGTTTAGAGATGAAGGGAGGTTGGAGACTGGTCTGTAGTTATTTGTGCAGGTTGGGTCAAGAGTGGTTTTCTTTAATAATGGAGTAATGATCGAGTGTTTGAAGGAGGAGGGGAAAATGCCAGAAGAGAGGGAGAGATTGAAGATTTTGGTTAGATGAGTGGTGATGACTGGAGAGAGGGACTGGAGCAGGTGTGAGGGAATGGGGTCAGTAGTGCATGTGGTGGGACGAGAGGAAGAAAGGAGCCTGGAGACTTCTTCTTCTGTGACTGGGTCAAATGTGGAGAGTGAAGCGGAGGAGATGTGGGGAAGAATGGGGGTGTCAGCGCTTGGAGACTGAGAGCTGATTTCCTGGCGGATGTTGTCTATTTTCTCCATGAAGTAGGAAGCCAGATCATCAGCACAGAGGTCAGTGATGGGGGCCTGCACTTTCGGACTGAGGAGAGAGTGAAAGGTGTCAAAGAGCTTTTTTGGATTGTTGGATAGTGAGGAGACCAGGGTGGTGAAGTAGGTCTGTTTGGCAAGGTGAAGGGCAGAGTTGTAGGTTTTTAGCATGAATTTATAGTGGATAAAGTCTCCTGGTGAGCGAGTTTTCCTCCATAGACGTTCAGCACTCCTGGAGCATCGCTGGAGGAATCGAGTTTGTGGTGTGAGCCAGGGTTGTTTTGTTCTCTGTTTGGAGGTTCTGCAGGTGAGGGGCGCTACTTGGTCCAGGGAGCTTCTGAGAGCGTCATTGTAGTGATTTACTGCCTGATCTGGAGAGGAGATTGAAGAGATTGGGGACAGAGATGAGATGAGGGAGTCTGTGAGTGCTTGAGGGTTAATGGCCTGTAGATTTCTGGATGTGTGATAGTAGGATTGGGCTGTGTTGGCCGAGGGTTAGTGAGTGAGAAGGAAAGAATGTTGTGGTCAGAGAGTAGAGTTGAGTTATCCAAGGGGGAGGATGAGCAGAGCCGGGTAAAGACAAGGTCAAGGGTGTTACCGTTTTCGTGTGTCTTAGAGGTTGAGAGCTGTGATAGGCTAAGAGAGGTAGTTAGAGATAGGAGCTGGGATGCAGATGGGGAGATGGGGCTGTTTATAGGAATGTTAAAGTCTCCCAGAATAAGGGTTGGTAAATCTGAGGACATGAAATGCGGGAGCCAAGCGGAGAAATGGTCGAGGAACTGGGTGGGTGACCCTGGGGGGCGGTATACCACCGCTACTTTGAGGGGGAGGGGATGGAATAGCCTAATGGTATGGACCTCAAAAGAAGGGAATGAGAGTGATGGGGCTGGAGGAATGACCTGGAAAGTACATTGTGGGGACAGGAGGAGGCCAACTCCACCACCACGTCTGTTCCCAGGTCTAGGGAAGTGAGAGACGTGTAGGCCGCCGTGAGAAATAGCAGCCGGGGAAGCAGTGTCTGAATCCTGGATCCAGGTTTCTGTGAGGGCCAGCAGGTTAAGAGAGTTGGTAAGGAAGTAATTGTGAATGAAGGGAAGTTTGTTGCATACAGACCGTGGATTCCAGAGAGCGCAATTAAAAGAGGGAGATGAAGGTGTGCAGGTGATATTAATAAGGTTAGTGAGGTTTCTGTGTGAGGTGGGAGAGGGGTAGAAGTTAGCAGAGGGTGGACCAGTGTTGGGGGAGATATCACCTGAGAGGAGCAGCAGTAAAAAGAGAAAGAGCAGATAGTTTTTGGAATTAGGACATGATTTATTATGACAAACTTTGGAATATGATGGGCTGAGAATCTTCAGTAAACTGAAGATGACATGGGAGCTGTACATAGAGTAGGGCAGGAGAGAGGGGCTGATGTGGATGAGTGGGAATGGAGGGGGGATGGGGTGATAAAAATTGGTGGCGAGAGCACATAAGAACACAAACAGTGAAATACAAGACATGGTAAAGATTAGTAGTGAATGGAGTTATGCACAGTGTTTGAGTGTCCCTCTATGTCATTGTCTTCCAGCAGGAGCGCATAGAACAATAGATATTGAAGTAAAGGACATGGTGATAGGGAAAGGCAAAGAAGTTTTTTTTTTTTTTTTTTCTCCCAGTTAAATAGAGTGTCTTACCTGACTCCTGCCCTGACTAACTGAGATGCCACACGTGTACGACCCCCCACACGTGTACCCCTTAGAAATGAACTGAATTTATAGGGCACACTACCAGATTCAGGTGAGGGGAATGTGGGAGGGAACATGGTATCAGGTAATTAACATCTACAAGAAACAGCAGGGGTGAAAGGATGAAAGGCCACAGACATTAGACGAGGCTTCCTCTACCCTATAACACCTCCAGCGAGATAACATTTACAAATGTGGCAAATTGTCATATACTGGTGAGAGGAATGCATACAGGCATACAGAAGACACAGGAAACATTGCAATAAGTGCAGAGATGGAATATTACCATTACACTATATGATTCAAGCTGATGTTACAAGGAGATCATTGCAGCAGTCACAGGTATATTTAACATGCACTGGTACAATGGGTTGAGAAAGTAGATGACAGCAAGCAGTGTTGGAATATTACCATTACACTATATGATTCAAGCTGATGTTACAAGGAGATCATTGCAGCAGTCACAGGTATATTTAACATGCACTGGTACAATGGGTTGAGAAAGTAGATGACAGCAAGCAGTGTTGGAATATTACCATTACACTATATGGTAACATATATAGATATGCAACATGTCGCGTCCCTGGTGCGGATGAGAGTGTGTGATTTGTGCACAGGCATCCACCTGTGCACAGATCACATATAGGAGTGAATGGGTGCGCACGGTCATGCGCTGTCAAGCGCAGCACCGTGCGCTCCCATTATAAAGATAGGAGCTGGCGGCCGCTGCGGTCACATTGCAGATCCCCTCTGCAGAACGCTGCGGAGGGGTCCGCAAATGTGAACCCACCCTAACAAAAATGGGTAAGGCCCCCTTCACACTGTTTTTTGCACATCTGTGTGGATCTTTGAATTTCAAGGACCACATGGTCAGACACTGATCTGTGCAAACGGATGCCAACTGATGTCCACACATCCGTTTTTTTAATGGGTCCGTCAACCGTTAGCAGACATAGGGGTGGGAGGAGTTGGACCTCACTTCTGAGCATGCTCAGTACAACAAAACAGATCCACACTCCATAGTCCCCCTTGTTATTTGGCGTGGACAGCGACGGATCCGTTTCGGTCTGTGTCCGCTTTTTTGAAGGCAGCCCAAAATTGCAACGGTCTCTGATTCTGGGTTCATGAAAAAAACTGACACAAAGGATCAGTGATCAAACTGGCACACACCGATGGCCATATAGGACCAATCTGTGCCCATAGGGATACATGGGAGGCCAAAACTGATCCATGGCTATCTATTCAAAACGGATACATATGGATCCCTACAAATGCAGTGTGAAGGGGGCTTTACAAATCTTTTTTCTTCAAATATTTGTTACACTGTGCCTGATGAAGAGACATAAATCTTGAAAGCTTACTTTGTAACATCATTACTTCATTTGTGTTAGCCATTAAAAGGTATAACATCAAGTGGAAATTTTGTTACATGTTTTTCATATGTTTTGTGGCCTTACAGATAAAGATAATTTGATTCATATTTGGAGGCTTTCCTTAACCTCCAACACTTAAGATGCCGTTACACCTTGTGATGCCGCCGGAGATGTCGGCGGCGACTGGCGGGTCCGTGCACGTTTTTGGCGCCCCGCCAGCATCGCCATCCCCCATTTACATGGGTCGACACCTTGCTACATATAACGGGGCCTTTATGCTCATATCAGCCAATGACACAGAGGTATTCTTTGTAGCATGAGATGGTGCATTGTCATGCATGAAGATGATTTTGCTCCTGAAGGAACGTTATTGCTTTTTGTACCATGGAAGAAAGTTCTCAGTCAGAAACTCTATATACTTTGCAGAGGTCATTTTCACACCTTCAGGAAACTTAAAGGGGCCTACCAGATGTTTCCTCCTGATTGCGGCCCAAAACATGATTCCTCCACCTCCTTGCTGACGTCGCAGCCTTGTTGGGACATGGTGGACATCCACCAACCATCCACTACTCCATCCCTCTGGGCCATCCAGGGTTGCTCGGCACACATCAGTAAACAAGACTGTTTGACAATTAGTCTTCATGTATATCTGGATCCACTGCAACTGTTTCTGCTTGTGAGCACTGTTTAGGGGTGGCTGAATAGTAGGTTTATGCACCACAGCAAGCCTTTGAAGGATCCTACACCTTGAGGTTGGAGGGACTCCAGAGCCACCAGCAGCTTCAAATATCTGATTGTTGGTTTGTAAGGCCTTTTTAGCAGCTGCTTTTTTAATCTGATGAATTTGCCTGACAGAAATCTTCCTCATTCTACCTTTTTCTGCACGAACACATCTGTGCTCAGAATCAGCCACAAATCTCTTCACAATACGATGATCACGCTTAAGTTTTCGTGCAATATCTAATGTTTTCTTCCCTTGGCCAAGGCATTGCACTTTTTGTAGCTTTTCGGCAGCAGAGACATCCTTTTTCTTTACACAAGAGGGGAACAATCAGAGGAAAAGTATAATACTAAAGGCCCAGTTACACACAGATAATTGTGCAGGTATTGGTCACAGATCTCTGGTTGCAGTGAAATCATGTTTCAATGAAAAAATGGCGTGCACACAGCCTTATTTCACAACGGAGGTGCCGATAAACGAGATACCAGGATCCCACAGTCAATAGTGTAGAATAACAGAATCGCACACTCCTTCAGTTTCTGTGTTTTGTTGTATTTATTCAAGTGCAAAGCAGTGTACAGGAGCAACATATATGGGCAACGTTTCGACCAAAACCTTTGGTCTTTCTCAAGCCAGTTGCTTCCGTTATATATGATCTGGTATATTCTTAATGGAACAATAAGGGTCAAAAGCCTGCCAGGCAATTGATAGTCTTAGCCTTATGTAATTCAATCTTATGCCAAGTTGTATGGACTGGTGAGGAGTCACCTTAAATGTCCTATTTCTCCATATGTGTAGCGGTGTGTGAAGCCTCCATGGCTTCTGTCTTAAGAATATACCAGATCATATATAATGGAAGCAACTGGCTTGAGAAAGACCAAAGATTTTGGTTGAAACGTTGCCCATATATGTTGCTCCTGTACACTGCTTTGCACTTGAATAAATACAACAAAACACAGAAACTGAAGGAGTGTGCGATTCTGTTATTCTACACTACAGCAGTGAAATCATGGACACATTGTTACATTTGTACACGGCCACAAAATAGAACAATGTGTCCATGATTTTACTGCAACCAAAGATCTGTGACCAATATCTGCACAATTATCTGTGTGTGTAACTGGACCTTAAAAAGTAATTTTCTTTTAATCCACTCCTGGTGATATTACTGGAGACAATTTGTGAGCATCCTCCCTTCCCCCTGCATTGCTTGGGGGAAGGGAGGAGGTTTTTTTTTCCTTTGTGTGTTCATTTGCATTCCCACAGTGAGAGCCCTTATCCAAGGTGTGAAGAGGAATAGTTAAAAGATTATTTGCTCATCAATAATCTCCTTCGGTCACCATACAAGTTTTAAAAATGTAAGTAGATCTGTTAATTGAGATGAACTTCTAGGGGAGGATGTGTGATTGTGTAATTAAGAGGGGATTTTTTCTCGCCACAATTAAAAACTTCTTTAACTTTCCACTTTCATAGTTATAAGATGGCTTTTTTTTGTGTTATGATCTTTAATTTAATTTGACAGTATTTTGCGGTACATATTGTGGAATCTACCTAGAAGAAAACAGGTGGCAGGATAAATAAGGGCACCAATTTTGCCATTACCTTTATTTCTATTTACATAAAAGTCGGCAATTTTTTTTCATTTTGGTTTTATATGCCCAGAATTGTAAGTCTTATGCCGAGAAAGGTCAACATCGGTCCCATTCAAGTTAATATGGTTAACTTGAAAGCAAAAACACTTTTTTTAATCAAACGTGCACAAGAACCTCATATTTTTTATCTATACACCAGTATATAGGACAGAACTGTGGAGTGTATATATACAGAATAATATAGATACTGAGGATTACAGCCAGTATACAGGACAGCAGAACTGGTACTGTGCAGTGTATATATACAGAATAATACAGATACTGAGGATTACACCCAGTATACAGGATAGGAGAAGTGGTACTGTGCAGTGTATATATACAGAATAATACAAATACTGAGGATTACACCCAGTATACAGGACAGGAGAACTGGTACTGTGCAGTGTATATATACAGAATAATACAGATACTGAGGATTACACCCAGTATACAGGATAGGAGAAGTGGTACTGTGCAGTGTATATATACAGAATAATACAAATACTGAGGATTACACCCAGTATACAGGACAGGAGAAGTGGTACTGTGCAGTGTATATATACAGAATAATACAGATACTGAGGATTACACCCAGTATACAGGACAGGAGAAGTGGTACTATGCAGTGTATATATACAGAATAATACAAATACTGAGGATTACACCCAGTATACAGAACAGGAGAAGTGGTACTGTGCAGTGTATATATACAGAATAATACAGATACTGAGGATTACACCCAGTATACAGGATAGGAGAAGTGGTACTGTGCAGTGTATATATACAGAATAATACAGATACTGAGGATTACACCCAGTATACAGGACAGGAGAAGTGGTACTGTGCAGTGTATATATACAGAATAATACAGATACTGAGGATTACACCCAGTATACAGGACAGGAGAAGTGGTACTGTGCAGTGTATATATACAGAATAATACAGATACTGAGGATTACACCCAGTATACAGGATAGGAGAAGTGGTACTGTGCAGTGTATATATACAGAATAATACAGATACTGAGGATTACACCCAGTATACAGGACAGGAGAAGTGGTACTGTGCAGTGTATATATACAGAATAATACAGATACTGAGGATTACAGCCAGTATACAGGACAGGAGAAGTGGTACTGTGCAGTGTATATATACAGAATAATACAGATACTAAGGATTACACCCAGTATACAGGACAGGAGAAGTGGTACTGTGCAGTGTATATATACAGAATAATACAGATACTGAGGATTACACCCAGTATACAGGACAGGAGAAGTGGTACTGTGCAGTGTATATATACAGAATAATACAGATACTGAGGATTACACCCAGTATACAGGACAGGAGAAGTGGTACTGTGCAGTGTATATATACAGAATAATACAGATACTGAGGATTACACCCAGTATACAGGATAGGAGAAGTGGTACTGTGCAGTGTATATATACAGAATAATACAGATACTGAGGATTACACCCAGTATACAGGACAGGAGAAGTGGTACTGTGCAGTGTATATATACAGAATAATACAGATACTGAGGATTACAGCCAGTATACAGGACAGGAGAAGTGGTACTGTGCAGTGTATATATACAGAATAATACAGATACTAAGGATTACACCCAGTATACAGGACAGGAGAAGTGGTACTGTGCAGTGTATATATACAGAATAATACAGATACTGAGGATTACACCCAGTATACAGGACAGGAGAAGGGTACTGTGCAGTGTATATATACAAAATAATACAGATACTGAGGTTTACACCCAGTATACAGGACAGGAGAAGTGGTACTGTGCAGTGTATATATACAGAATAATACAGATACTGAGGATTGCACCCAGTATACAGGACAGGAGAAGTGGTACTGTGCAGTGTGTATATACAGAATAATACAGATACTGAGGATTACACCCTGTATACAGAACAGGAGAAGTGGTGCTGTGCAGTGTATATATACAGAATAATACAGATACTGAGGATTACACCCAGTATACAGGACAGGAGAAGTGGTACTGTGCAGTGTATAACAGAATAATACAGACACTGAGGATTACACCCAGTATACAGAACAGGAGAAGTGGTACTAGGCAGTGTATATTAAAGAATAATACCGTTACTGAGGATTACACCCAGTATACAGGACAGGAGAAGTGGTACTGTGCAGTGTGTATATATACAGAATAATACAGATACTGAGGATTACACCCAGTATACAGGACAGGAGAAGTGGTACTGTGCAGTGTGTATATATACAGAATAATACAGATACGGAGGACTATACCCAGATGTTTCACACTCCACCATAGATTTGTATTGGTTAAACTTATTCAATATACACTGTCAATCGCATGTAGCAATATAGAAATTTTTTCTCCTGCCAAATTGGCATAGAGAAAAAAATTGTTGGTCGGCCCTGAACTCTAGTACAACATTTGGCTGAGTGCTATCTGAATAAACACCAGAGAGCACTTGACTATGTTATAAGTAAATATGAGCAAGCCCTAAAACTGAGTGCTGCTTGCTTTGTTTATATTGAGATCTCACATAGTCCCCCTATATACAATTTGAGCCCTAACACAGCCTCCCTATATACAGTATGAGCAGCCACATAGCTCCTATATACAGGGTGAACTCCCACAAAGCCCCCTAAATACAGTATTAGCAATCACATATATACACTGAGTCCTCACATTTACTCTCTATATACAGTACGAACCCACACATATTCTTCCTATATGCAGGGTGAGCCTTCACATAGCTTACCTATATACAGTATGAATTCCCACATAGCATATTTATACAATATGAGCCTCACATAGTCCCCTATATACAAGGTGAACCCCCACATAGTCCCCTAAATAGAGTATGAGCCTTCACATATACTTCCTATATACAATATGAGCCCATACATATACCCCCTATATACATGCACACATCCCATTTTTATACATAAAAAACACAACAACACATACTTATCTTGCTCCCATTCCCTGGCGCTCTGCTCCTAAGGGCTCCACT
Source organism: Allobates femoralis (assembly GCA_033576535.1). Taxonomy (NCBI): domain Eukaryota; kingdom Metazoa; phylum Chordata; class Amphibia; order Anura; family Aromobatidae; genus Allobates; species Allobates femoralis. The sequence goes on along the minus strand of JARQOC010000027.1, from coordinate 242,216 downwards.
TCTTGCAGACACCAGGGTGATGATGTTGTCATGCCAGAACATCTCGGAAAAGCAATGTAAAGTCCCTTTTGCGTTTGGTGGTACACATACTATTATAAAGAGGGCAATCTGGCTATTGGCCCCCCTGAAGCCTCGAGCGTTAGCCTAGATTACCCTTATTATAATTTATCTATTATTCCACATATAAATACACACACATATTCAGATGCACATAATATATGCATAAACACACATACTGCTGATGTGCAGGAGCATATTTTTTATATATGTATAATATACACACACATGGTGACAATACACAAGAGTGTGTGTGTGCATATAATAAATATACAGGAGAGAATGTATGCATGTATGTGTGTGTACAAATGTGTGTTTGTGTATAAATATATATATATAACACATAAACATACAGTACATTTACACATGCATACAAATTACAAATACATATAAAACAATGTCAGGGTGCTTCCATATCCCCTGCTCTGAGATTCTCTTGTCCAGGCTGCTCGTGCTCCCCGGTATCAGCCTGGCAGAAGCAGACATGGCCACGCACAGTGCGGTGGGTGCATCTGTTCTGCAGAGATGGCCATGGCTTGCACACCACAAGTCTACAGTGTACTGCCAGCCGCTGTGGCTTGTAGTGACAGCACTGTGCGCGCGGCACCAGGGCCAGTGGATGCGTGTGTGCACCGGCCACTGGGGGCAGTGATTATGCACGGAAAGTTGAAGTTTTAAGGGACAGCTGCTCATTTTGTAGTTTGGGGCTCCAGCCAAAGTCCCAGTCACATGGGATGGTCAGTGTAGTGTGCCTTTGCAGTATTCTACAACATAAAGATGCGGGCCCTTTTGTGAAAGTCTACGTAGGCATAGTTAGAAGTTTTTTGGTGGACAGCCATGGAAGGAGGTGATGATGAATTGGAGGTAAAGTAAGATCTGAAGATGGCTAAAGACAGCTGAATTTTCAAGCTAAATATCCAAAATGTGTGCAGATGGTGTCCAGGGCTAGAACACTGATTTTTTTACACAGACTTCCAAAAGAAGTCGCTTTTCTGGTTCTGGTACCCGCACACATGATATTCGGTATGAATGCTGAACTTTCTGATCCATGTTGGCTCATCCTTAGCCTTTACCCCTTATATGCCATGATCAACCATAATATCTATATGCATGTAGTTAATGGGCATGGCAGAGTTGATTATTAATGTTGGGTGCCAGCTGTAATATAGAGTCGGTACTGGTAATTGGACAGGTATAGTTTTTGAACTGATGACAACACTGTATTAGTTTTTGATTGCATGGTATCATGCTGCTGTTCAGGATGGGGTAAACATGTCAACTTAAATATAACATTTCTATTGCATTTATGTTTTCTGCTGCCTATAACATAGATCTTAGTACCATAAATCTTAAACCTTTGTCCTTTTACAGGCATAACAGAACTCCAATCACATGCCCTGTCTGCCACACAGTACAGAAATTTATCTCTACACATCTCAATAGAAAGTGTATGAAGTTCCACACAAGGCAGGAGAGAAAAACATGTTAGACAGTGGCAAAAGAACCCATTAATAAAATTGCATCAATGGGAACCGATCTTGATTATGAAGAGATAATGTCTTTTGGTACCCCTTGTTGTCTCTTTTCTGGAAAATAGAGGTTTCCGGATTTTTAACAAACCACCTGTGGCCAGGTATGCTTCACATTTTATGCCTATCTCATATGACTTTAGTATGCACTTTCTTACTTGACTTTTTTTTTACTTTTTATACTTTTATAGGACTTCACAGGTTGAGCAGCAATCTTCTGATCCAAATAATCCACAGCCCAATCCAAATGTTCCATTTCAGGAGTTTGAAGAGGTTACTGAGAGTTTAGAAGGTACAGTTGAGCCCGATCAAGTAATAGAGGTAACTCTGAATTCTGCGGAACCTGAAGGAATGGATGAAGAAGCCTCTGAAGAAGACTCCAGAGAAGGGCAAAGTCAAGATGATGAAGAGACTGACCAAGTTAGTAACACAAATCTACAGTCCATAGAAGAACAGAATGAAGAAAGTGATACTGGAGAAAACTTGGATGAAAGTACACAGAGGTACTTATCATTGGTTTTAGAGCTATAAGAGTATCAGAAGTATTAGGTAATTTTATGTGAAGTGTTATTGTTGCTAAGTGGTGCAGTTAGTTCAATGACAGTTAGTCAGGGCAGGAGTCAGGTAAATCACACTCTTTCACTCTCTTTTTTTAACTATGTCCTCTATTTCAATGTCTAAGGCTGGCTTCAGACTTGCAGATGCATCTGCAGCGTTTTGCAGATGCATCTGCAAGCATCTGCATGCAGAACGCGGCCCCTATGTTTATAATGGAGCGCACGGCGGTCTGCAGATGCTTGCAGACCGCCGTGCGCTCTCATTGCCCGCCATTAGTGATCTGTGGGCACGCGGATGCCTGCGCACAAATCACACACTCCCGCCCGCACCATGGACGCGAGATGTTGTGTCCCTGGTGTGGGCGGGAGAGTGTGATTTGTGCGCAGGCATCCGCGTGCGCACAGATCACTAATGGCGGGCAATGAGAGCGCACGGCGGTCTGCAAGCATCTGCAGACCGCCGTGCGCTCCATTATAAACATAGGGGCCGCGGTCTGCATGCAGATGCTTGCAGATGCATCTGCAAAACGCTGCAGATGCATCTGCAAGTCTGAAGGCAGCCTAATTTACTATGTGCTTTTGATATTCACTTTCACCTCCCAATCTCTCCTCCACCACTTCATCCACATCAAACCCTCTCTCCTTCTCTCCCCCACGTACAGCTCTTCATTTTACTGAATAATCTCAGTCCATCATATTTCAGGGTATTTAAATAAATCTCCCTCTCAGTGTGTGGCACAATGATAACGCCTAGCCAGCGGGCTCGCTGTCTGGGTGTTATTTTTGACACTGATCTTTCCTTCACCCCATATATATATACAATCTCTCGTCTGCTCTTGCTGCTTGCACCTGAAGAACATCTCTAGAATCTCCCCCTTTCTCACCATGAAAACAACAAAAACCCTCACTGTGGTTCTGATCCACTTCCACCTTGATTGTGGTAATTCTCTATTCATTTTCCTCCTCACTAGACTCTCCCCTCTCCAGTCCATCCCTAATGCAGCAGCCAGGATCACCTATCTAGCTAACCGTTACTCAGATGCTTCTGCTCTGTTCTAGTCATTGCACTGGTTGCCAATACACTATAGGATCCAATTCAAACTGCTTGTTCTCACCCACAAAGCTCTTCACAGTGCAGCACCCCCTACATCTCCTCCCTCATCTCTGTTTATCACATTTCTTGTTCTCTTTGCTCTGGGAGTGATTTTGGACTAACATCTGCATTAATCCGAACCTCGCACTCCCAGCTCCAAGACTTCTCCCGAGCTGCACCAATCCTCTGGAATGCTCTACCCCAAGAAATTAGGAAAATCCACAACTTACATAGTTTCAGGCACTCCCTAAAAACACATCTTTTTACGGCTGCCTATCATGCCCCCTAGTCGTATTCATTTAGACATGGCGTATTCACTCCACTAGACTCAAAAGCATTACAAAGAATGGTGGTAAGCACTCATATGCAGCTGTTATCTATTCACCATTTCTTCAAGTTGGCTGGACCATCATTGTAATAAGCACCTGTAATTTGTGTCACCTCCACCTCATTGTAGATTGTAAGGCTGGCTTCACACTATGTTTTTTACCGTCCAGTTCTGTTCGTTTTTTAAATAAACAGAACAGGATCATTTTTGCCCCCCATACATTCCTATGGGACCAGATTGGCCCTATTTGGCCATCTTGTTTTGTGAATCTGGTGCAGGATTTGTTTCTGTCCTGTTTTTCACCGGTCCCTAAAACAATGCCTGCAGCGTTTGTGGGCTCCTGTGACAAAACAGGACAGAAACAAATCCTGTCTGGTCCGGCACTAACAACAAGGGGGCCTATGGCACCGGATCCGGGAAACAAGAGAATCGTTTCCCAGATCCGGTTCCAGGGTACAGAGCATGCGCAGAATAGGAGCGCTGCTATGTACCCATAGTAAATCTGTGAAATATCAGTTTAGCAGTGTATCTATATACACTGCTAAAGTGATATTAAATAAAGGGATGGTTAAAAATCATAAATTCTCACCTTTCCGACGACTCCCGAGTGGCTCGCGCTGAATACATCTCCTCAGCGAGCGGGGGTTTAAATCTTTAAACTGGGCTGATGCGGTCATGTCATTTTGGGTTGCCCCGCCCCTCCCGGTGACATCATGCAAGGTCCTCAAACTGCCGGGAGATGTATTCAGCGCGGGCCAATTCGGAGTCGCCAGAAAGGTGAGAATTTATGATTTTTAACCATCCCTTTACTTAATATCACTTTAGCAGTGTATATAGATAGTGTATATAGATACACTGCTAAAGTGATTTTACACAGTGCTGACAGCACTTGTCACAAGCTCGGCTCCCCGCTACTCTTTCTGTGTCCGGATACTGGACCAGACACAGAACTGGCATCTGGAGTTGCCGATCTGGTGCTGTCAGTTCCTGTTCATTGGATCCTGCAAAAGACAGAATCCAATGAACAGGAACAAAAACGTAGTGTGAAGCAAGCCTAAGCATTTATGAGCAGGGCTGTCATTATTTTGCTTTAATTATTGTATTTTTTTTAAAACTGTTACTGATTTTGTATATGAACCTCTGAATTGTAAAGTGCTGCGGAATATGTTGGCGCTATATAAATAAAGATTATTATTAGGTCAGTGTGTATTCATATTTATTAAGTTGTTCTGTGTTAAAAAAAAATGTCTCCAGTCTAATCTGTTGCACTTTCATCCAAATTTATAGAATTCTACAGACAAAATGGTCGGAGGAAAGCAGAATGAGAATGAAGAATGAAGGATTATACAAACGTCACTCGTTGAAGAAGCCATTGCTGAAGGGCTTTGCCGCCTATTTGCAGAATTCAATGAGGCTAGATAACTATAAGCAGGAAGTAGAAAATGTGGCAAGGTTCCTTTATTTCATGGACCCACGTTGTCCAAATATGAATTTTGTTTACAACATTGAAAAGGTACACGCATTCTTTAACAAGCTTCGTGAGCCAAAAGCTGACAAGCCAGACTGTCTTCAACTACTTGAAAAATATTCGGAGGTTCGCTCAATATCAGCTAAGAGCAACCAATCTAGCAATTGAAAATGAAAAGCTCTTCAAATCCCTCACATTTTTTTTGAATGTTACTATGGACATAAGAATTATGTTATCTAAAGGAGTGTCAAAGGAAATTGTGGGCAAAAGGTGACTTCTAAACTCTCTATATCTATCTTATCTTTTTATCTCTTAATTGAATACCAAGGAAGTCTTCAATAAGACATGGACAACAGCTGCCTAAAGATATTTAAACACAATTGACACCATAGTGGCACCACTATTTACACCATGTTTGACACAGAAGCATAATATATGCAAAGAGTCATTGTCTAGACACCATCAGCATTGTTTCACAGCATGAATTTTTAATCCCATTTATTTTTCCTAGACTTCATGTCTGTTTTAAAGTATAGTTAATTCTTTCATTGTTGTGCATTTTCAGTTCTAAAATGTTATGATAGTATTGTTATCTATATTTTGATGTTATTTACATACTTTCATATATCACTTTATTGAAATAAAATCATATGTTGTACCCTCATTTTAGGTATTCAGCATTGAGGGATTCATTAAAAGGACCACGGGAATGCCAAAGGCTCTTGATCGTGGCAAAGCCATCTTTTTTGAGATGCATAGATGCTGCCAAAAAGAAGTGCATTCGAAAAAAAGAAATAATAGAAATTATTTATTATCTTGAGACCCTCATTGTCTTGAAGCATCTTCAACGACCAGGAGTAGTAAAACATATGACTGTAAGTAACTTTCTCCACCCAGCTTTAGTCTTTTCCATTGTACTTGTCTATTTAAAACTATCCAGTTTAATAACTTCCAGGTTTCTGAGTGGAATGAGCGGATTCCTTATACTCATAAGGGTGAACAGCGATTTGTTATTGGGGTCAAGTCACACAAGACTGCTACCCACCAAGTGGCCAACTTGGTGTTGAATAAAGAGGAAGAAATGGTAAGATTTCACAACCTCATTCTTATCCTATTTTTTTAACAGTGCTATTCAATTTCCTCACTTAATTTTTTCTTTTCAGTGGTTTACAGTTTATTTTGAAAAAGTTAGACCCAAGCTGCTGAAGGTCCATACAAAAAAGGACATATTTTTCATATCTACAACAGGAAATCCGATTTACAATGTGTCCAATGATATTAAGCGTTACCACAAAAAGTAAGGTTCATAAAAGTTATATATTATCCTTCCATTCTACAGGTAGTGCCATGCATTTATGATATTTTTAACTATGTCTTTCTAGGTATGAACTTCCCAGTATCTCCAGCCAGCTAATCAGGAGAGTGTGTGAAACATGGACTGTCCCAAATTATTCTTATACCGAAAAATGTCTTTTCGCAAACTATTTGACACATTCAAATGAAACAGCTGAAAGAACCTACAGGGAAAAGACATTGGCAGACATATGCTCTGGTCAAGATCTGGTCGAACAAGTAGGCAAAGAAAACGGTGATGAAACTAAAGCCGGCACATCAAGGTAAATTTGTACTAAGAAGGTATAATGCCTGATTTAAATGATTACATTTTATACAATTTAATAGTATATTTTTTAATCCCCATTAAAGACGAGCAGAAGAAAATCATGTTGAAGACAAAAAAAAACAAAAACCAAGAAGATGACGATGTAGACCTTAGTAACCAGGAAGAAGACAGTTTTGAGTCAGACCAAGAAGAAATCCAGAGTATGGAAGAAGAGTCCCTGAGCAGCATGGATGAGGAGAGATGGAATACAAGGTTATAATACTATACCCTCACATCAGTAGCTTAACTATCTTGGAGACAGAGAGTGCAGTCACCCTGGGCCCCATGCTCTGTGGAGCCCACCTATAGCTATCACTACCTCTAACTGTATAAGTGCACATCGCACCGACACAGACTCTGCAGTAGAGCAGGTGTCTTGATCTTCCTGTGCTGCCTCTCTCCATTCTCTGTAGTCTACAGGTCAAGAGCAGAGCAACGTGATGATGGTATTGTGCTGCGACACACACAAGATGTGAGTTCCGGCACAATGACATCACTGTGTTCATGTGCCGGGACATGCTGCTGTCTGCTGCTGGACTTGCTGGGGTGAGTATTCATGTTTATTTTTTTTGTTTTAAAAGTGTGTGTGTGTCATCATACATAGTGGTAGCTACTAAAGGGGGCCATCATACATAGTCTGGGTTAGGTGGAAAAGTGAACAATTCCATAAGAAAGATAATCAATGGTCACTATCTAGAACTGTAATCTATTGATATGTTCAGCAGGACTGGTATCTACCACCATACGATGGTAATATCAGTGTGTTGGTCTTTGCATAGAGGTTTTTTTTGTAACCATGCGGTCATCTGCTGAGGTTCCTGTACATCCACTATTAGGGTGCCTCACTGAAGTTGTAATCAGGATTACCTCGTTAGGGGCCCAATTAGAAGTTTTGCCCCCCCCTCCCCCTGCGCTGAAGCCCTAGCAACACCTCAGACTCCCATAAATTCAACAGTTCCAAAATAATGTACTTGATCTTTGCATTAACACCTTATATTTATTAATATTGTTATTATTACTAATATTTTTAATTTCAGAGTAAAAGTACCCTCCACACCACTCAGGCAAACAAGAGCCATGAAACAAAGACAGTTGACTGATAGAACAGCAAGGTAATGATGACACTTATTTTTTTATATTAAAGGGGTCTACCCATCTGCAAGATACTATCCCAATATGTAGTAGGTGTAATAATAATATAAGCAAATGCCTTTAATTAGAAATGTAGACTAGTTTTCCTGATAATATTTATTCATTTATATAGCACTATTAATTATATATCACTTTACATACATTTGCAACACTGTCCCCATTGGGGCTCAGAATCTAAGCATCCTATCAGTATGTCTTTTGAAATGTGGGAGGAATCCAGAGTGCCTGGAGGAAACCCACGCAAACACAGGGAGAACATACAAACTCCTTTGAGATGTTGTCATTGATGGGAATTGAAACCAGGACCTCACTGCTGTAAGGCTGCTTTCACATAACGATTTTCGGTCAATCATTGTATCCGTTTCAAACGGATACAATCGGATCCGTAAATCGGACCCATGTTCCCTATGGGAATCGATGGGAACGGAGTGCCACTATTGCATCCATTTGGGCACCTCCGATCCATCCCGATGTAATCACGGGCACAAAAATCTTTAGCCTGCTACATTTGTGTCGTGACTCACATCGGACAGCCTCGGATCACTGCTGAATCCGAGGCTGTCCGATGTCCACAGCATAGAGTCCTATGGACATCGATCTGTTCACCTCAGATCCGATGTCGGCTCCGTATCCCCTGTTCTTTCCCTACTCCTGCTCCTCCATCTTTCCTCTCCTACTCTATATGATGTGCCCCCGCTATTCTATCTGTGTCCCCCACTCTTCTATCCTCATCTATCCCTATCCTGTCCCCTGTCCTCTCCCTGGGTGTAAAAAAATAAAAAAAACTCCTCCGGGAGTATACATTACCTGTCACCGCTCCCACGCTGCCGCACGATCAGGGCTAAAGGACCTGTGATGATGTAAGAGCCCGGTCACATGACCCGGTCAGCTGACCGGGTCATATGACTCTGACTTACTTGCTCATGGTCATAACCATGGATACCTAAGCTGCAATGCCCTTAAGTATTTGCTAATATAATTATTATTACACCTACTACATATTGGGATAGGATCTTGGAGATGGGAATACCCCTTTAATTATTTAAAAATCTCACACATCTTCATGTATAAAAATCAATATTTCTTCTCCTTTTCCCTTCAAAGGGCTACCGAACAAGAAATATCTATTGCCCTATACCATTGCTCCTGTTTGCTTCCAAACTCTATGAGCAGCATGTCCCTGCTTAACTTTTCCTCCTAACTCTCTCTTTGACAACATACAATCTGGCTTCCGCGCTCACGATTCCACCAGAACTGCCCTGGCCAAAATTGCTAATGACTTACAACCAAAAATAACAGACAGTTCTCCATCTTCCTCCTTCTAGACCTGTCCTCTGCCTCCAATACAGGCGACAACTCCCTCCTAGTACAGATTCTCTCTTCCTTTAGTGAAAGACCTTGCCCTATTCTGATTCTCTTCATATCTTAGACCACACATTTAGTCTTTCCCACTCCCATACTATCTCCTCATCCCAGCCTTTTTCTGTTGGAGTCCCACAAGGCTCCATCCTAAGACACCCATTCTTCTCTATCTATTCCCTTGGCCTAGAGAAACTCAAAGTCTCATGGCTGCCAGTACCACTTGTACGCTGATCACACTCAGATCTACCTCTCTGGCCCAGATGTCACATTGCTGCTGTACAGAATTCCAGAGTGTCTACCAGCCATAACCTTCTCCTTTCGCTTCATAAAGCTTAACATGAACAAGTATGAACGCATCATCTTTCCTCTATCTCATGTATCTTCCCTGCCTGATCTATCATGTTAAATAGCATCACGCTTTTGCCAGTACTAGAAATCCGCTGCCTTGTGGTAACCCTAGACTCTGCCCTGTCTTTCAAACCACACTTCCAAGCCCTCGCCACCTCCTGTTGGCTCCAGCTCAAAAATATTTACGAAATCCATCCTTTCCTCAACCCTCAGGCCCTCATCATCTCCAGCCTTGACTACTGTAGCATCCTCCTCTGTGGCCTCCCTGCTAACAAATCTATCCTTAACTCTGCTGGATGACCAACCCACCTCTCTCCTTGCTACTCCTTGGCTTTTCCCCACTGCAAATCCCTCCAGTGGCTCCCAATTCCTCATTGAATTCAGTATAAACTACTAACACTGACCTAAAAAGTCACTACTATATCTCTGAACTAGTCTCCGAATATCTTTCCTCACATAATCTTCCCAATAATAATTACCACAATATATATATAATATTTATTGATTTATATAGCGCTATTAATTCCATAGCGCTTTAAATTCATACGCATAACTGTCCCCACTGGGGCTCACAATGTAAACATACTATCCTGGGTGGCATGGTGGGTCAGTGGCTAGACCTGCAGCCTTGCAATGCAGTCCTGGTTCAAATCCCACTAAGGAAACATCTGCAAGGAGCTTGTATGTTCTCCCTGTGTTTGTGTGGGTTTCCTTTCATACTTGAAAGACATACTGATAGGATGCTTAGATTGTGAGCCTCAACAGGGACTGTGTTGCCAATGTATGTAAAGTGCTATGGAATTAATGCTGATATATAAATGAATAAATATTAATATTACTCTATCAGTATGTCTTTTAAGTGTGGGAAGAAACTGAAGGGCCCAAAGGAAACCCATAAAAACACAGGGAGAACACACCTTGCAAATGTTGTGCTTGGGATTTGAACCCAGGACTCCAGAGCTGCAAGGCTGCAGTGTTACCACTGAGCTGCCATGCCACCCCAGTTTCACACAGCAAATAGGATCATTATGCTGGATTTTGTAATAAATCACTAGTCGGACACTTCCGAAGTATCTAGGACTGCGTGATATTATTATTATTTCTATTATTATTGTCTTTATTTTACATATTTAAGAGCAAAAGTACCTTCTACACCTCCAACGCGAACAAGAGCAATGAAACAAAGACAGTTGACTGATAGAACATCAAGGTAATGAAAGCACATATTTTTACATTAATAATTTGAAATTCTTACTTAATATAATGTTTTAAAATCATTATATCTCTTTTGTTTCCCTTCAAAGCGCTAAAGAACAAGAAATAACATTGCCAACTAGATTGGAAAGGATCCCTGTTATAAGGCTGAGGCGAATCGACATCAGTTTCCAATAAATAGCTTTTTGACTCTTAAGCCCACAAGAGCAGGGTCCTCTCCCCTCTGTACCAGTCTGTCATTGTTAATTTGTTTACTGTAAACTATATCTGTATTTTTTTATATAGCCCCTTCTCATGTACAGCACCATGGTGCTATAATAATAATAAGCATGTTAGCATGTCCTGCATTTTTTCTTCTTGCTCTGTGTCACACATACTGCCTGTGCTTTGATGTTCACATCTTAAATAAAATGCAAATACTAGCTGCAAATGAAAGCTTTAATTTGCAAGTTGGGGAGATAACAAGAAAAAATAGGTGTCATGGTGTATATAGACCTCTTTGAGTATCCTCCCATACTGCTTTTGGCAAACTGTTGAACTGTCCTCTACAGAGATTGTGCTGCTGTTTGTTTGATCACAGAAGACCTGCCTCATCAATGCTTCCATTTTATCTTTTTTAGTTAAAGCTTTATTCAAAGCTTTTAGCAATCTATATTGTTTACTTTTAATCCAACTGCTTTTTTGAAAGCTTTATTAATTGTTCCCTTTTATATTTCATATATATACTTTGTAGGTCAACTTCATCTTCTTATATCTATAGATATGGGATCAAACAAGTAAGTTACCATATATACTCGCGTATAAGCCGAGTTATTCAGCCCAAAAATTGGGCTGAAAAGTCCCCCCTCGGCTTATACGCGAGTATATACGGGACCCCCTCACTGTTTAGCGCCCCCACCTCAGGATGCGCCCCCCCCGCATGCAGCGCTGCGCTCATACATTACCAGCCTGTCAGCTGTCTTCCTCCGGTGGCGGATCGCGGCTCCCGGCTCCGGCTTCCATCTTCATCTGTGTCTTCCTGCATGTCACATGACCGGCCGGCGTCGCGATGACGTCATCGCTATGCGCCCCGGTAACAAAGCAGGAAGACACAGATGAAGATGGAAGCCGGAGCCGGGAGCCGCGATCCGCCACCGGAGGAAGACAGCTGACAGGCTGGTAATGTATGAGCGCAGCGCTGCATCCTGAGGTGGGGGCGCTAAACAGTGAGGGGGGCCTGGGACTGCTGTGTACTACCCCTGGGGCTGCTGCATATATACCCCTAGGGCTGCTGTGTACTACCCCTGGGGCTGCTGCATATATACCCCTGGGGCTGCTGTGTACTATCCCTAGGGCTGCTGTGTACTACCCCTGGGGCTGCTGTATACCCCTGGGGCTGCTGTGTACTACCCCTGGGGCTGCTGTGTACTACCCCTAGGGCTGCTGTGTACTACCACTGGGGCTGCTGCATATATACCCCTGGGGCTGCTGTGTACTACCCCTAGGGCTGCTGTGTACTACCCCTGGGGCTGCTACATATATACCCCTGGGGCTGCTGTGTACTACCCCTGGGCTGCTGCATATATACCCCTGGGGCTGCTGTGTACTACCCCTGGGGCTGCTGTGTACTACCCCTGGGGCTGCTGCATATATACCCCTGGGGCTGCTGTGTACTATCCCTAGGGCTGCTGTGTACTACCCCTGGGGCTGCTTTATACCCCTGGGGCTGCTGTGTACTACCCCTGGGGCTGCTGTATACCCCTGGGGCTGCTGTGTACTACCCCTGGGGCTGCTGTGTACTACCCCTGGGGCTGCTGTGTACTACCCCTGGGGCTGCTGTGTACTACCCCTGGGGCTGCTGTGTACTACCACTGGGGCTGCTGTGTACTACCACTGGGGCTGCTGTGTACTACCACTGGGGCTGCTGTGTACACCCCTGGGGCTGCTGTGTACACCCCTGGGGCTGCTGTATACACCCCTGGGGCTGCTGTGTACACCCCTGGGGCTGCTGTGTACACCCCTGGGGCTGCTGTGTACACCCCTGGGGCTGCTGTGTACACCCCTGGGGCTGCTGTGTATACCCCTGGGGCTGCTGTGTACTACCTAAGGGCTGCTGTATACCACTGGGGCTGCTGTATATACTGCTGGGGCCTGCATACCACTGGGGAGGCTGCTGTATACTACCACTGGGGGGGCCTATATACCACACTGCTGGGGGCTGTATACCTGTGCTGGGGTCCACCCTCGGCTTATACACGAGTCAATAGGTTTTCCCAGGTTTTGGGGGCAAAAGTAGGGGGTCGGCTTATACACGGGTCGGCTTATACACGAGTATATACGGTAATTGGTCTTTTCATACTTTATTGTATATGCATGTTATTTGGTTGGCCTCATATACACCTATCAGTCTTTTATACTATTAGTTCTCCACTGATCATTTTGTCAGGAAGAAACACTGTGAATTTGATCTCATTGGGTCCTTTTATTTGTATTTAGAATCTTATAAATTGTATTTGATATATTTTTTTTATTAATATTAAGCTGATATATTCTTAGATCACTAATATTGTTAGGCAGAAATGTTCAGTATTTTTTGTTTATAAATTAGTTCATCATTTAATTTATTTTATATAACAAATTGTATTTTATATTCTTATTGTTTCTATATCTATTGAATATCTCTCATAATGACTCCAGGTTTTCATGTTCACGTTACAACACTAATCCCCTGTATTGATAACATGAAAACAATTGAGTTTAATTATTATTAGTTTATTTTATACTATAGTGTTTAGGTATTATTGGGCCTATATGTTAGTTTATCGATAGTGAAAATGTCTGACTATGCCTTCTGCAGTGTTAGTTACTTGACTTAAGGCCCTTTCACATCAGCGTTTTTTTCAAATCGCGGCAGATGCGGTGAAAAAACCGCATCTGCCGCGATTACCGCATACCGGCTGCACTTGCGGCGCGGTTGCGGTTTTTGCCATGCAATGTATAGGCGTACTTGCGGCAGGTGCGGCAAGTGCGGTTTTGCACTTGCGGCAGGTGCGGCCGCGAAAAAAACCGCGGCTGACCGCGGTTTTTTTCGCGGCCGCACCTGCCGCAAGTGCAAAACCGCACTTGCCGCACCTGCCGCAAGTACGCCTATACATTGCATGGCAAAAACCGCAACCGCGCCGCAAGTGCAGCCGGTATGCGGTAATCGCGGCAGATGGGGTTTTTTCACCGCATCTGCCGCGATTTGAAAAAAACGCTGATGTGAAAGGGCCCTCAGCTGGCCTTTCTAAATTTCTAGTTTAACATATATTCCTATTGATTATGAATGTTTTTTGTTCAATAATAGTTAAAATGACAGGCAAAAATCAATAATAACATTGACATGCATATGTATTTACTTCTTTCACAGCCACAACAGAACCCCAATGAGCTGCCCAATCTGCTACAAGATAACAACCGAGCTGTCTACACATTTAAAGAATAAATGCATGAAAGGCAGAAGTGATGAGGAAAAAAAGGCTAAACTGGCTGAAGCTAAGAAAAGATTGAAACATATTGCTTCTAATGGCATCGCTTTTGATTATCACCGCATTACAGAGCAGATGTGTGATGGGGGATGCCTGGAACATGCTGTTGATATCTTAACTTAGGCTGTGGTCACAGTTGCCATGCGTTTTTTTAGTGATTTAACAAAACTCATGCGTTTTTTCATGTCAGCATGAGTTTTGTAAGGTGTGTGATGGCTCCCTGCGTTTTTGGCTGCGTTTTTGAGTCTGCACCTAAAAATAGGGCTTGTAGTATTTTTTTGAGCGTTTTGAAAAACGCATGCGTTTTTGTAGAAAACGCATGCGTTTTTATAACATGGGTTCCTATGGGAAACGCATGCAAAAACGCATGTACAATTAGTACCTTTTAGTGCCATTCAAAAACGCATGCGTTTCCCATAGGAGCCCATGTTAAAAAAACGCATGCGTTTTTTTAACATGGGCTCCTATGGGAAACGCATGCGTTTTTGAATGGCACTAATTGTACATGCGTTTTTGCATGCGTTTTCCATAAGGCCCCTTATTAAAAAACGCATGCGTTTTTGGATATGCTCCAAAAACGCATGGGACAGTCACACATGCTTTTTGGCTATTAGGGCATGCGTTTTTTAACATGGGGGCCTATGGGTGCGTTTTTTACATGCGTTTTTGAAAACGCAGGTCTCCAAAAACGCATGTGAAAAATGCTACTGTGACCACAGCCTAAGCCTCAAGTGCAAAGGTTGTTATTATTATTATTTATTTATATAGCACCATTAATTCCATGGTGCTGTACATGAGCAGGGCTTATATAAAAAATTCTAGATATAGTTTACAGTAAACAAATTAACAATGA
Source organism: Allobates femoralis (assembly GCA_033576535.1). Classification (NCBI taxonomy): domain Eukaryota; kingdom Metazoa; phylum Chordata; class Amphibia; order Anura; family Aromobatidae; genus Allobates; species Allobates femoralis. Next base: position 227,088 of record JARQOC010000027.1, on the reverse strand, counting down.
CAGACTGGTACAGAGGGGAGAGGACCCTGCCCATGAAAACTTACATTCTACAGGATAATGGGGGAGAGAGAGAAGGTCAGGGGGCTAATATAATTGCATCTGTTATCATATATTTTTTATTTGTATGCAATAATTTAATTTATTAATTTCTCATTTCTGAAATAACAGAAGCAGAGAAGATGCCCAAACACGGATCCAACAGAAGAGCACTGATTTGGTCAATTGTGCACCATAGGCGAAAAATAATTCATCAAGTATTCAAGACAAAAGGAACAAATTTGAAACCGAACAAGTAGAGATGAATTTTGAAACACAGGTCGAAGAAAATAACACTGTGACTGAAAAAAAGAGGCAAGTAACATTTTCCAACTTTGCTACATATATTCTAAAGTTAATAAAATAATTGTCAAATCCATCTTAAATAAATTGTATCTAATTGTTTTTTAGATATCCACATCCAGAAAGTAACATAAAAAAAGAATATGAAGACGTTATAGTGATATGGGACTCTGAAGTAGAAGGTGGTTCAGTGGAAGAACAAAGTAAAAAAACTGAGAGGCATAACCAAGATGACCCATTAGAAAAAAGAAGCGAAGAAAAAGAAGTAGAAATGGAGACTGAGTCATTAATCACTGAGCCTAAGATTTCTTGGAACAGCCCCTTGAGAAAGAAAATGGCTAAAGCAGGGATGTATAAGCGGCATTCTGTGGAGTCAAAGCCTATTTCTGGCTTTGAGAAATATCTTTCAAAAATGACTGTCATTAGGTACAAACAAGAGGTAAGAACCAACTCTTCATAAAAGTAAGATTTGGGGTATGTGCACACAATCCGGAGACTCTGCCTTTCCTCTCCTGCGGGGACACCAGGGAAATCTGTGAGTGAATGCAGTCACCCGTGTTCACGATCATCGTTCGGGGCACGGCAGCTTTTTACTGCATTCAGCCGCCAAGAGTACCTTAGACTCCACAGTGCAAAATTGACATGCTGCAGACAAGCGGCAGCATGGAAAAATATCCCATATGTCAGTCAATGCTGCTGACAAAAGAAACACAGTAAGCATGGGATTTCACTAAATCCCATCCACTCTGCTAGTACTGTACAATGCAGCGTTTTGGATGCAGCAGGAATATGACCGTGTGTACACAGCCTTATTTGAAAGTATTTTCCTGTGTAATAATCACATTTCAATTTTTTTTATTTTAGGTAGAAAATGTTGCTCGATTTCTTTACTATATGGACAGCGATAAGCCCTCATTGAACTTTGTTTATCAGATTGAGAAGGCCTATGAATACTTTAATAAACTTTTGGAAATTGGCAGCACCCATCAGACCGTATTCAATCACCTAAAAAATGTAAAACGGTTCATCATTTATCTAACAAATGGATCATCATTGATCCATAAAAACAAGAAAATTGTATGAAGCAGCAAATATCTTCAATAATCAACTTGCAATTTTTCAAAAGAGGCTCAGCAAAGGAATAGCTAAGGAAAATATTGCAAAAAAGTAAGTGCTTTTTCAGTCCTTATGAAAAAACTGATTTTTTTAAAAATTTTCTAATGTGATTCTTTTTCTTCTGTAGAGAAAAGTACCTGATGGAGCCAGTTAAGTCCCCTGCAGAGCTTGAGACTGTGCTGTCTACCGCAGAAACAGCTTTTAAAAAAGCCCTAGAAATGGCTATAAAGGAGGATAAGCTACCTGAACAACAAGGGCTAATAGTTCTTTACTATTTGGAAAGCTTCATCATACTGCGAAAATTTCAAAGGCCAGGGGTTGTTCAAAACATGACGGTAAGTAACTTTAGGTTTCTTTTTATGTTTTAAATTGCCTTATGTTTTAGCTTGATTTTTTTCATGCAATTCTTTGACATAATTTGTTTATCTTTCAGGTTGACGAGTGGCAAAAAAGATTTTATTATGATGATCATGTTGGGATTTCAATTCATGAACATAAGACCGCAGCAACTCAGCTTGCAACAATAATTTTAACCAAAGAAGAAGAAAGTGTAAGATTTACAGTCTTTCTATTTATATCTGTCATCTTCAATTTTACATTGTAATTCTTTTTTTGCAGTGGTTCCAAATATATTTTGAACAGGTGAGACCTACTTTCCTGAAGTCTAAAACAGATATTAAATTTTTCTTCATTTCAAGCTCTGGAGAAAAAATACACAGTGTCTCCGGAGATATTAAAAGATTTCATTTAAAGTAAGTTCTTTAAAAAGTTACTCTTAGGGCCACGTCACACACACAGATATCTGTTCAGATATTGGTCACAGATCTCTGGTTGCAGTGAAATCATGGACACATTGTTACATTTGTACACGGCCACAAAATGAAACATTGTGTCCATGATTTCACTGCAACCAGAGATCTGTGACCAATATCTGCACAGATATCTGTGTGTGTGACGTGGCCCTTACTTATACTTTACATGTGAATAGAGATAAGTGAACTGTGTTCTGTTTGCCGAACTTACCGATGTTCACCGAACAGATAGATGATAGATGTCAAACAGCTATTTTGGGGTTAAATGCAAGGCTAAAACACCCTTTAGTGCCAAATGAAAGCTTATAATACATAAGGAAGTGGGATATTATATAGCTGTTTGACACCTATCTATTCATCTATCTATTCTTTCCATCTATGTCTCTATCTCCATCCATCTATCACCTGGAACAGCTGAACACTCTCTGAAAGGCTCTCTGAAGGCCACTTCACACACACAGATATCTGAGTCCAATATCTGAACAGATGTCTGGTTGCAGTGAAATCATGGATACATTACTCCATGTTGTACACAGCCACAAAATGTAACAATGTGTCCATGATTTCACTGCAACCAGAGATCTGTTCAGATATTGGACTAAGATATCTGTGTGTGTGAAGTGGCCTTTAAATTCACAAGGGTGAAAGCTACTGCTAAACCCAATGGCTTTGAACTCTGGTGACCTTAGTTCTCAGCCACCAGGTATTCCAGGAGCCATTTTTGCTGCAAACCTTAAAGGACTGTTTAAGGGACTTTGTAAGTTTCTGAACAGTTACTGAACTGTGGCAAAATTTTGCTGAATTTAAGAAAAGTGTTCATAAATCTGATCCTGAATCTGAATGGGCAATTGTCATGCCAAATTTGAGATTTGTGAACTTTTTTCTAACAAGTTCGCTTATCTCTATATGTGAACAAACCAAACATATTTAATCCAAAAGAACAAAGTCCAGGCACAGTTGTAGGCACTATAAACAAGACAGGCAACTTGTTTCTGCTCAAGAGCCTTAAGGCCCAGTCACACATAACGATATCGTTAGAGAGATCGTTGTAACTGTGACGTTACAACGATCTCTCCAGCAATGTCATTATGTGTGACACTTTGCAGCGATCAGGCCCCTGCTGTGAGGTCGCTGATCGCTGCAAAGTACTGCGGGTCATTTTTTGATCGCTGGTTTCCCGCTGGTCTGCACGCATCGCTGCATGTGACAGCGAGAAACCAGCGATCTGTGACCTCACTGGCTGGTAACCATGGTAAACACCGGGTATCTAGGCAGCGCGCGCTACCTAGATGCCCGTTGTTTACCATGGTTACCAGCGTCCTCCCTGCTTAGTGCTGCCTGTAAGCAAGGAGAACGCTGGTAACTATGATAAACAGCGGGTATCTAGGCAGCGTGCGCTGCCTAGATACCCGCTGTTTATCATAGTTACCAGCCTTCTCCCTGCTTACAGGCTGTGCTAAGCAGGGAGAACTCTGGTAACTATGATAAACACCGGGTATCCAGGCAGCGCGTGCAAATCCGGCAGGTCATTATCGCTGTCGGGATCGCTGGAGCAGTCGTTATGTGTGACAGGGCCTTTATTCATGGTCTATAGATCTGTTGGACAAAGTGCCGTTGTGTCCGTGCTGCCGTCAAAGGATCACCAGAGACACGAGAGCCCAGATGCTCTCATGTCTCTGGTGATCCTTTGACGGCAGCACGGATACAACGGCACTTTGTCCAACAGATCTACAGGTTCTTCACCGCAGTTACCCGTGGAGGTGCGGTCCTTGCAGCAGCTGTCTTTTCAGGCCACTACATTGATTTCTGCCGATCATACTAGTTGTGGGTGACACAACCAGACCAGGTGAGCAGTTCTACTCACACATTCATTCACCTCATAATCTGGAGATAAGACCCTATTGCGCATTTTCTCACTTTCACAGATCTTATTCATGGTCTAGCATACTAGACACTGATACTGGATCATGAAGAAGGCTCTTTGGAGCAGAAGCATGTTGTCTTTCTTTTTGTTTACTGTGCCATTTTGAAAAATGTTGCTTCACTACAGCAGTGCCTGGACTTCATTGTTTTGTTTTCTGGAGCATGTGGTGGATGCATTTGCTCAGGGTGAGCCACTCATATCTTTTAAACAAATTACATATTTTTTTTTATTATTTACTACCTAGATTTGGATTAAAACCAGTGAACAGCCAAGTGGTCCGGCGGATATCTGAAACTTTTATGGCCTCTAATTGCAAAGAGAGCAATGAAAAATCTATATTTGCAACATACCTTGCACATTCAAACACTACCGCAGAAAAGGTTTACCGAGAAAAGACCATGGGTAGCATGATTAAAGCGGCTCACATGCCCAACAAAATTTTACAAAATATTGAAGAGGAGGCTTCCACCTCAAAGTAAATAAAGCAATATTAGTATATTGATATTCTTCTGTCTTGACACACATTTTCTGATATTAATACTAGTGAAATATTTTATCTTTTCAGAACTGCAATACAAAATGTTAAAAACATCCATGAAGAAAACAACTCTCCTATTTCTGTGATGCGGAGCAAAGATGAGGAATTAACAATATTTTGCCAGAAATATCCTATTACTCTTGAGAAGGACCCACCAACTCAGAAAACATGTTTTATGGAGTCAACACTACATGGGCAACATCTCTATGACAGGTGGAGGAAGCTGCAGAACAAAATGAGAGTGGATTATATAATCAGTAAGCATAAAGTTAGTATTAGCAACAGGTATACATTTTTCATAAATATTTAAATACCGTATATACTTGCGTATAAGCCGTGTTTTTCAGCACACTTCGTGCTGAAAAGTGCCCCCTCAGCTTATACTCAAGTCAATCCTATTTGTTGTTGGAGGGCAGTGACCGGGCGCTGAAGGAGGTGGGAGGGAGCTGCAGAGGGAGCGGGAGGTCACGTGCCCCCGCTCATTAGTCTAATTTAATATGCACTGCATCCCCTTGTCAATCACCCTGGGGGGAAGCAGCACACATTACATTAAACTAAGTATACTCGCCCCCCCCCCATCATCACAGTATATGGTCCCTGTGCTGCCGCGCACAATAAAACAATTAACAATTAAACTCACCCTCCATTGCTGTCCTGCAGCACCATCTCACCTTCGGTCTTCCAGCTTGTGCGGTATCTAATCATGATCGGCGCAGTAGCGATGAAGTTACTGCTCTGCCGATCACATGATTAGATGCCGCAAAAGCTGGAAGACCGAAGGTGAGATGGTGCTGCAGGACAGCGATGGAGGGTGAGTTTAATTGTTTTTTTTTTTATTGTGCGCGGCAGCACAGGGGCCATATACTGTGATGATGGTGGGGGTCATGATTTAGCATTAGGGGCTACATACAGTAATGGGGGGACTATATACAGAGAAGCTATATACAGGGAAGCTATATATAGTAGAGGGGGGCGATAGACAGTGATGAGGGACTATATACCGTAATGAGGGTCTATATATTATGATGGAGGGCTATATACAGTGGATAGGGCTATATACAGTGATGAGGGGCTATAGACAGTCATGAGGGGCTATAGACAGTCATGAGGGGATATAGACAGTGATGAGGGGTTATATACCAGGAGGAGGGGTCTGCTGCATTTCCCACCCTAGGCTTATACTTGGTCAATAAGTTTCCCAGTTTTACAGGGTAACATTTGAGGCTCGGCTTATACCCGGGTTGGCTTATACTCGAGTATATATGGTATATGATTTAAATTTATCTACGATCTATTCTTCACAGGATTGCTACAAAACCATCAACCAGATGAAGATGATGTGAGAGCGAGTATTAGAGAACAGCTCTGGAAAAATAACCAGCCGAGAGTGAAGGACATAATGAATCAATGGAAGAAACAATAGCATGGATTGGAGACTTTAAAAATATATATATTTTAGAAGATAAATTTGCTTTGATGGGTTCTAGGACATTGGCTTTTTAAATTAGACTTCTTTTTTTTCAGCATAAGTAAAAAAAGTGTTTGCACTGTTATGAAGAAATCCTGTTTAGTGTTAGAACTTTCACTAATTATGTTTGCTTTTGTATAGTACGGTAGCTATCTGTTCCACCTATCTGCACAATAGCAACAGCCATGATGAGATTGAAATTAACATGGCCGAAGTCTAGAAAATCTAGGCAAATGGTGCTTCAAAAGGCATTGCCATTGGATACAATGATGTTTCTGAACTGTTGTATGTTGTCATATTCAATATTATATATATATATATATTATATATATATACAATACTAGCTGTAGCGTGCTGCGGTGCCCGTCCATAGTAACTGACTGTTCTTAGGGGCTAGTTATAGTTACATATAGCGACATTACAGCGATCCCGACAGCGATACGAGCTGGCAGGGTTCGCTGGAATGTCGCTACATGCTCGCTGGTGGAATGCCATACAGGCAGATCTCCTCAGCGATGCGGCGGCCCGAGAATCGTACTTGGCGGTCTTGAGGAGCCTGTAAGACAGGGTCACACAGGTATGGAACACGCCGATGCATGCTGCACAGCGGACCAGAATGGTTTGTTACGATCGGCGATCTTGCAGCAGGGGCCTGCTCGCTGCTGCTTGTCACACACAGCGATATCGCTAGCCATATCGCTATTTGTAACTCTCGCTTTAGTTATAATAGAATAGAATGAATTTGATTCTTAGTCTCATCATAGAATGTTGTCTGATTTGCTCTAGCTCTCATAAGCCTCTCTACTCCCTCTCATAGAATGTTGTCTGATTTTGCCTCTATGCTTCTCTTCTCCATAGAAGGTTGTCTGACTCTGCCTCTAGCTCCTCCCCTCTATAGAATGTTGTCTTGTACTTACTCTAGCTCCTCCTCCTCCATAGAATGCTGTCTGGCTCTGTGAGGCTGTGGGCTATGAAGTGGGCATGGGTGGGGCTATGTTCACACACACACACACACACATATACATTAGCACAGCTGTGTGTGTGTATATATATATATATATATATATATAATGAAATGGCAATAAGTAAAAGTGTTTCACAAATATTTTTAAATATATGATTTTTAATTTTTCTGGATCATTTCTTGACAGGTTTGCCACAAAAGCATTGGCTAGATGAAGAAGATGTGAGAGCATGTATTGAAAAACAGCTCTGGAAAGCAAACCAGTCGAGAGTGAAGGACATAATGGATCAATAGAAGGAACAATTACATAGATTAGAGAATTTTAACAATAAGAAACTTTAGTAGATAATTTAGTTTTGTTTGGGGTCTAGGATGTCTGGGTTTATAGCATAGACTTATTTTTCTTGAGCATAAGTTATATGTAACCAAGTGTTAGTAATGTTACGCAGAACTTCTGTTTAATGTTAGAACTGTAACTAGATATATTTCCTTATGTACAGTAGCTCTGCTTTCTACTTATATGCACAAATGTGTAGAATGCAACAGCGATGATGAGACTAAATTAACTGAAGTCTAGAAAATCTAGACAAATGTTGCTTCGAAATGCATTAGCATTGGTTGCAATGATGTTTCTGAGCTGTTGTATGCTGTCATATTATAGAAAATGACTAAAATATTACTTTTTTTTTTAGCTTTTTTAAATATTAGTAAATATGTCTGTAGCTCTCCCAATAATTGTATATGATAAAATGTTATTAAAATCTATTATCTATTCTTTGCAGAATTGACCCAGGACATCAGCAAAACTAAGAGAAAGGGAAAGAATAGACTAACCGCTTTGGAGAAAAAGTATACCAGTTAAAGACAAGGAAAACTGAAGAACAATGTACATCGAACAAGAAATTGACTTTCAAAATGCAAATGGCCAAAACAAAAATGACTTGTTTTTATTTGGGTGTGAAATACTGAATTGTTGATGGTGCAGTAGTCGTCGCCTGGCTGGAGACAATTCTCACTTCAGCCGATCCTAATAATCAAGGAGGGTTTCCTGACCCAGGATTGTAATTACCGTTTTGCCCTTATTATGTACTTATTATGTACTATTTTAAATTGTACCAATAATAAACTTTTCTTTTTTTATAACCATTTTTGCTCAGTTCTTGTGGTGGCCAATTAGGACTCAAAGCCTTTACAAAATTTACAGGGGTCTGAGAACCATGATGGGGTAGGAGAGGTGACAACAATCTATTACTCCCTGTTATCAGCCATTACTGGGAGTGGTGACTGTAGGACAGGTGACTACAATCTATTACTCCCTGTTATCAGCCATCCTACAGTCTCCTCCCCCAGTATTGGCTGATAACAGAGAGTAATAGATTGTAGTCACCTGTCCTACAGTCTCCTCCTCCAGTAATGGCTGATAACAGGGAGTAATAGATTGTAGTCACCTGTCCTACAGTCTCCTCCCCAGTAATGGTTGATAACAGTGAGTAATAGATTGTAGTCTCCTGTCCTACAGTCTCCTCCTCCAGTAATGGCTGATAACAGGGAGTAATAGATTGTAGTCACCTGTCCTACAGTCTCCTCCCCCAAGTAATGGCTGATAACAGGGAGTAATAGATTGTAGTCACCTGTCCTACAGTCTCCTCCTCCAGTGATGGCTGATAACAGGGAGTAATAGATTGTAGTCACCTGTCCTACAGTCTCCTCCCCAGTAATGGCTGATAACAGTGAGTAATAGATTGTAGTCACCTGTCCTACAGTCTCCTCCCCCAGTAATGGCTGATAACAGGGAGTAATAGATTGTAGTCACCTGTCCTACAGTCTCCTCCCCAGTAATGGCTGATAACAGGGAGTAATAGATTGCAGTCACCTGTCCTACAGTCTCCTCCCCCAGTAATGGCTGATAACAGGGAGTAATAGATTGTAGTCACCTGTCCTACAGTCTCCTCCTCCCCCAGTAATGGCTGATAACAGGGAGTAATAGATTGTAGTCACCTGTCCTACAGTCTCCTCCTCCCCCAGTAATGGCTGATAACAGGGAGTAATAGATTGTAGTCACCTGTCCTACAGTCTCCTCCTCCCCCAGTAATGGCTGATAACAGGGAGTAATAGATTGTAGTTACCTGTCCTACAGTCTCCTCCTCCCCAGTAATGGCTGATAACAGGGAGTAATAGATTGTAGTCACCTGTCCTACAGTCTCCTCCTCCCCAGTAATGGCTGATAACAGGGAGTAATAGATTGTAGTTACCTGTCCTACAGTCTCCTCCCCCAGTAATGGCTGATAACAGGGAGTAATATTGATGTAACTTTATTTCTATCCCCCACTTCCTAAAGATACCTGGACCATCAGTGTAATAAACCCGTGTACCTTGTGTAACCCCTGTCCCGTTGTATATTTAAGCTCTTTTGAGCAGGGTCACCTTTATGTTTGCATTTTTCAAGTATCCCAAGCACTGTCAGTGTCCAAAACTCCCATTTATGGTTAAAACATGATGATTAAAAAGGTTTATGTAAAGTCACTAACAAGATGGCAAAGAATCACTGAGGTGCACATATAACAGCCACTGAGAAATAGCCTTTCGACCACGAATGGCAAAAAAAGGCCATACAACGTTATAATTCATTAAAGTCAAAGTGTATTTTTAGCCTAGAAAAAAAAATCATTGGTGGATATAATACAACAGGTTTAAGTATTTTAAGGGCTGTGTAAGCAGTATTTAGCATTTTGGGTCTGCACCCCAAAATATGTCACCTAAAATGTACCCCAAAATGTGACGGTTGCCTAGAAATAGTCACTTAGTGGTCATAATTAAACAGAATTAAGAAGTAATTGCTGATAACAGGGAGTAATAGATTGTAGTCACCTGTCCTACAGTCTCCTCCTCCAGTAATGGCTGATAACAAGGAGTAATAGATTGCAGTCACCTGTCCTACAGTCTCCTCCCCCAGTAATGGCTGATAACAGGGAGTAATAGATTGTAGTCACCTGTCCTACAGTCTCCTCCTCCAGTGATGGCTGATAACAGGGAGTAATAGATTGTAGTCACCTGTCCTACAGTCTCCTCCTCCAGTGATGGCTGATAACAGGGAGTAATAGATTGTAGTCACCGATCCTACAGTCTCCTCCTCCCCCAGTAATGGCTGATAACAGGGAGTAATAGATTGTAGTCACCTGTCCTACAGTCTCCTCCTCCAGTAATGGCTGATAACAGGGAGTAATAGATTGTAGTCACCTGTCCTACAGTCTCCTCCCCCAGTAATGGCTGATAACAGGGAGTAATACATTGTAGACACCTGTCCTACAGTCTACTCCTCCTCCAGTAATGGCTGATAACAGGGAGTAATAGATTGTAGTCACCTGTCCTACAGTCTCCTCCTCCTCCAGTAATGGCTGATAACAGGGAGTAATAGATTGTAGTTACCTGTCCTACAGTCTCCTCCTCCTCCAGTAATGGCTGATAACAGGGAGTAATAGATTGTAGTCACCTGTCCTACAGTCTCCTCCTCCAGTAATGGCTGATAACAGGGAGTAATAGATTGTAGTCACCTGTCCTACAGTCTCCTCCTCCAGTAATGGCTGATAACAGGGAGTAAAAGATTGTAGTCACCTGTCCAACAGTCTCCTCCCCCAGTAATGGCTGATAACAGGGAGTAATAGATTGTAGTCACCTGTCCTACAGTCTCCTCCTCCAGTAATGGCTGATAACAGGGAGTAATAGATTGTAGTCACCTGTCCTACAGTCTCCTCCTCCAGTAATGGCTGATAACAGGGAGTAATAGATTGTAGTCACCTGTCCTACAGTCTCCTCCTCAGTAATGGCTGATAACAGGGAGTAATATTCATGTAACTTTATTTCTATCCCCCACTTCCTCAAGATACAGTACCTGGACCATCAGTGTAATAAACCCCTGCACCTTGTGTAACCCCTGTCCCGTTGTATATTTAAGCTCTTTTGAGCAGGGTCACCTTTATGTTTGCTGTAATTATTGTATGACCCAAAAATAATCATTTGGGGAATATAAAAAATAGGATTCACTTCTTTCGGGACAGTGGAAAGCAGTAATCAGCAGACACTGTGAGTGGTGCAATATATGCAATATAAAGTATGAAGCACCTGGGACTAAACATACATTCTGCTCATTGCATTATTCAAGTACCCCAAGCACTGTCAGTGTCCAAAACTCCCATTTATGGTTAAAAACATGATGATTAAAAAGGTTTATTTAAAGTTGCTAAGAAGGCAGTGATTTACAGAGATGCACATATAACAGCCACTGACTAAAGGTCCCCTACATGCACCATACAGAATTCCTCAGCCCTATACAGGACCCCTAAAGACCTTTAGACCCCCATACAGACCTCCACAGGCCCCTACTGACCTCCACAATCCCCCTCAACTACACATCTCCCTACAGACCTCCACATCCCCTATAGACCCACTACCAACCTCCACAGCCCCTACAGACCCCTCAAGCACAATAAAGACCTTCACAGCCCCTGATACGCCCTCTACATAACATCACAGTCTCCTACAGCTCCCTACAGATAGTAGATAGGAGAACAACGTTGAGTAACTTTGCAAGTAGCTCCCTACAAATTTCCAGTGCTTGAATGAATAAATCCACCACTGCTTGACCAATTCCAGTGGTATGTTTAATCATAAGGCAATGCAGATCATATACACATATTCCCTTTGGGCTCGAATAGTCCCCTACAGACCATTAACCCCCCCCCTACAGACCTCCACGGCCCCCTACAAACCTGAATAGCCATGGTCTAGTTCCCCTACAGCCATTCACAGCCGCCTGCAGACCTCCAAATACCCCCACGGGCCCCTTTCAGTCCTTCACAGCCCTCTACAGACTTCCAAATTCTCCTAAAGGTCCCATGCAGCCATCCACAGCCCACTGCATACCACCACAGACCCCATACAAACCTCCACAACCCTATACAGACAACTACACCCCCCTACAGACCTCCTACCAATCTCCACAGTCCCTTACACACCTCTACAGACCCGTACAGACCACTACACCCCCTACAGACATCTACAGCCCCCTACATACTTTCAGAGCCATCTGCAGGCCCCCTACATGCCTCCTACAGGCCTCCACAGTCCTCCACAGTCCTCCACAGACCCACACAGACCTCCAAAGCTCCCTACAGTCCTCCACAGCCCCATACAGACCTCCAAAGCCCCCAAAAACCTTCACAGCTCCCTAGTGCCCTCTACAGAACTCCACAGCCCCCTCTGGCTTTCTAAAGACCTCTACAGCTCCATACAGATGTCCACAGTTTTTTACAGACCTCCACAGCCCATACACAGCTCCAAAGCTCCATACAGGCCCCTAGAGTACTCTACAGCCCCTACCTCCCCTTATAAGCCCCCTATAGACATCCACAGCCCTATACGGACCTCCACAGCCCCCTACAGAATTCCAGAGCCATCTACAGGCCCCCTACAGACCTCCACAGCCCCTTACTGACCTTCACAGCCCCCTACAGAACCCCTACAGTTCTGCACAGCGCCCTACAGACTTCCATAGCCCCTACAAACTTCCACAGACCCCTCTAGACCTTCAGAACAATCCACAGGCCCCGTAAAGACCTACACGGTCACCTACAGACCTCCACAGCTTCCTAATGGACCCCTACAGACCCTCACAGACCCTTACAGACTCCCACAAGCCCCCAACAGACCTCCACAGCCCCCTTCAAACTACTACACCCTCTTACAGACTTCCACAGCCACCTGCAGGCCCCCAGCAGACCTCCACAGCCCCATACAGACATTCACAGCCCCCTACAGAACCCCTACAGTTCTGCAGAGCGCCCTACAGACTTCCATAGCCCCTACAAACTTCCACAGACCCCTATAGACCTCCAGAGCAATCCACAAGCCCCATAAAGACCTATACGGCTGCCTACAGACCTCCACAGCATCATACTGGCCCCCTACAGACTTCCACAGCCCCCTACAGACTTCCTCAGCCCCTACAGACCTCCACAGCCCCCATAGACCTCCAGAGCAATCCACAGGTCCCGTAAAGACCTCCATGGCCCCCTAAAGACCTCCACAGCATCCTACTGGCCCCCTACAGACCTATGCAGACTCTAAAAACCCTTACAGACCTCCATAACCCCCTACAGAAGCCACTACAGGCCTTCACAGACCTAGCCCGGGTTAGCCCCCCCTTATAGAGAATTTGGGAATAAAATGTTTCCATTCGTTAGATCTTTGTTAGATCCGGTTTGATCAACCAAAACGTTAGTTTTGGTTGATCAAACCGGATCTAACAAGGATCTAACGAATGGAAACATTTTATTCCCAAATTCTCTATAAGGGGGGGCTAACCCGGGCTAGGTCACAGACCTAGCCCGGGTTAGCCCCCCCTTATAGAGAATTTGGGAATAAAATGTTTCCATTCGTTAGATCTTTGTTAGATCCGGTTTGATCAACCAAAACTAACGTTAGATCTCCGCTACAAAATGAGATATTTAGGATCTTTTTCAGGGGGGCTAACCCGTAGCTAGCCCCCCCTCTTTTGAAATTGCCCGTTTTTTCGATGGATTCTGATAGATATTTGTTAGATCCGGTTTGATCAGCAAAAATTAACGTTAGATCTCCTTTCGTTCCCGAGATATTGGGGGGGGCTAATCTGTAGCTAGCCCCCCTCTTTTGAAATTGCCCGATTTTTCGATGGATTCTGATAGATATTCGTTAGATCCGGTTTGATCAGCAAAACTTAACGTTAGATCTCCTTTCGTTCCCGAGATATTGGGGGGGGCTAATCCGTAGCTAGCCCCCCTCATTTGAAATTGCCCGTTTTTTTCGATGGATTCTGATAGATATTCGTTAGATCTGGTTTGATCAGCAAAAATTAACGTTAGATCTCCTTTCGTTCCCGAGATATTGGGGGGGGGGCTAATCCGTAGCTAGCCCCCCCTCATTTGAAATTGCCCGTTTTTTCGATGGATTCTGATAGATATTCGTTAGATCCGGTTTGATCAGCAAAAATTAACGTTAGATCTCCTTTCGTTCCCGAGATATTGGGGGTCTCAGGTGGGGGGTTGGGTACGGGTTAGCCCCCCTCTTTTGAAATTGCCCGTTTTTCGATGGATTCTGATAGATATTCGTTAGATCTGGTTTGATCAGCAAAAATTAACGTTAGATCTCCTTTCGTTCCCGAGATATTGGGGGTCTCAGGTAGGGGGTTGGGTACGGGTTAGCCCCCCCTCTTTTGAAATTGCCCGTTTTTTCGATGGATTCTAATAGATATTCGTTAGATCCGGTTTGATCAGCAAAAATTAACGTTAGATCTCCTTTCGTTCCCGAGATATTGGGGGTCTCAGATGGGGGGTTGGGTACGGGTTAGCCCCCCCCTCTTTTGAAATTGCCTGTTTTTTCGACAGATTCTGATAGATATTCGTTAGATCCGGTTTGATCAGCAAAAATTAACGTTAGATCTCCTTTCGTTCCCGAGATATTGGGGGTCTCAGGTGGGGGGTTGGGTACGGGTTAGCCCCCCCACTTTTGAAATTGCCCGTTTTTTTGATGGATTCTGATAGATATTCGTTAGATCCGGTTTGATCAGCAAAAATTAACGTTAGATCTCCTTTCGTTCCCGAGATATTGGGGGTCTCAGGTGGGGGGTTGGGTTCGGGTTAGCCCCCCCTCTTTTGAAATTGCCGTTTTTTTCGATGGATTCTGATAGATATCCGTTAGATCCGGTTTGATCAGCAAAAATTAACGTTAGATCTCCTTTCGTTCCCGAGATATTGGGGGTCTCAGGTGGGGGGTTGGGTACGGGTTAGCCCCCCCTCTTTTGAAATTGCCCGTTTTTTCGATGGATTCTGATAGATATTCGTTAGATCCGGTTTGATCAGCAAAAATTAACGTTAGATCTCCTTTCGTTCCCGAGATATGCACGCTCTTTTTCTGGGGGGGTCTAACCCGTCGCTGTCTGAATGCAAAATACTACAGAGACCTGGAAAAATCATTGTGGTGGTCTGCACTGGCAATAGGAAAAGCAAATGACCCCAGTAACAGCAAACGTTGTGACCATTGGATGGATAGAAGGCCTCTTTCACATGATCTTATTTTTGTTGTGTAATACGCTGTGTTTTTGACACATGTGTATTTCACGATGAAATGTCCCCATTGAAACCGATGGGTTTATTCTCATGCGTTAAATGCGTGAAAAAAAAATCCGGCATGTTCTATTTTGTAGCATATTTTGTAGCCCATTAATACAAATCACTGGGCTGCGTGAAATGCGACGGTAAATACGCAGTGACATCGCTGCATTTTTAATGCGCGCAATACACATATGATCATGTGAAAGAGAACTAAGGGTAATATAATGACTACTGCGGTCTGCAGAGCGGCGTGTAGCTAGTTTCTGCTTATCTATGGTCACTGTATAGGGGTAATATTGGTGTTTGCATGGTGTTTATTCAGTCACAGTATGGCAGTATTATTTCATTACGATGTTAGTGTAACTCTGATCAGAGTGGGGGCAAGTAGGAAATCTTGGATGAGTTCCCACATTTTTATCCCAGAACTTGACCCCTGGTAGTACCTGTTCTGTAATCCAATGTGAGCATGTGATGTATGGTGCTGAAGGGCTGCAGAACGCTGGTGGGGTGATGTCACCCTGCCAGCGGCAAAGCTCAGGGAATCTTTACAGCACTACAACAGAGGGATGCCGGTGAGCAGTGCTCCCCTGCACATCGCCCTCCTACTTCGCTGCAGCAGCACAGGTACTCATGGCCTTCCTTGCTGTCGACTACCTGTGGGTCTTGTACTGCAGGGTTTGTCTGTGGTTCCCCAGCATAGGACACTGGAGAGGAGACCCCGCCAGCAGGAGACACAAGGAACCCCTGCAGTACCACATTCAGAGTTTAATTCCGGTTCAGACAAAACAGGTGTCATATTTAAGCAGTGTGAACTTAGCCTAAGTCAGCAGATAAACTTTGATATGCCTCAAAAGGCCACTTCACACACACAGATATCTGAGTCCAATATCTGAACAGATCTCTGGTTGCAGTGAAATCATGGACACATTGTTACATTTTGTGGCTGTGTACAACATGGAGCAATGTATCCATGATTTCACTGCAACCAGAGATCTGGTCAGATATTGGACTCAGATATCTGTGTGTGTGACCCCAGCCTTAGACATATCAAAAGTTACCTGAAAGTTAAATACAGGGCAGCAAAAGCAACAGGAGGGATAGCGGCGGAACAGAGGAGCCCAGCATGATGGAGCCTATCACATGCTCATCAGCTCCCTAAGGCCATGTTCACACTGGGCGTAACAGAGACAGATTTGTCTGCTTGGATTCTCTGCAAAATTCCGCTGGTAAATCTGATGCAATGCTTTTGGCTGATGCTTTTGGCTGATGCTTTTGGCTGATGCTTTTGGCTGATGCTTTTGCTTTTGGCATCGGATTTACCGGCGGAATTTGAGAGTGGCAGTTTGACCTAACATTGACCCCAATGGAGTACCGCGACGGATATGAAAAAATCAAGATCATGCAGCGGAATGAAAAATCCGTCCAAGCGGCCAAATCCAGACGGAAAATTCTGCTTGCAAGTGTGCACAGGGATTTTACAATGTAACACTGCTTTAACCCCTTCTTGACCGGGCCTATTTTGACCCTAAAGACAGAGGCATTTTTGTCAATTCTGACCAATGTCCCTGTATGAGCTAATATCTCTGGAACATTTCATTGGATCCGAGCGATTCGGAGTTTGTTTTTTCGTGATATATTGGGCTTCATGTTAGTAT
Organism: Allobates femoralis; assembly: GCA_033576535.1. NCBI lineage: Eukaryota > Metazoa > Chordata > Amphibia > Anura > Aromobatidae > Allobates > Allobates femoralis. The sequence goes on along the minus strand of JARQOC010000027.1, from coordinate 210,128 downwards.
TACATTTAGGTCGATAATGTTTGCGTTTATTTGTGAAAAAAAAAAAAAATATGGCTAAAATTTTGAAAATTTAGCAATTTTCAAATTTTTTGTTTTCATTCTGCTAAACCAGAGCATTATGTGCCACAAAATTGTTAATAAATAACATTTCCCACATGTCTACTTCACATCAGCACAATTTTGGAAGAAAAAAAAAATTTTGGTAGGACGTTATAAGGGGTCAAAGTTCATCAGCAATTAACGCATACACTCGCGTATAAGCCGAGTTTTTCAGCCCAAAAATTGGGCTGAAAAGTCCCCCCCTTGGCTTATACGCGAGTCAGTACCTGTGCTGGCTGGTGGGGGCCGAGTTCGGGGGCTGGAGGAGGCTGGGGAGGCTGACAATAGAGCGGAGAGGTCACATGGTGTCGCTCATATTATATTCATGATATGCACTGCATCCCCCGCCCATCAGCGGGGAGGGGGAGCAGTGCATATACAATACCATTGTACAGGCCCCCTCACAGTATGGCGCCCACCCCTCACAGGATGGCCCCTGCATGCAGCGCTGCGCACATACATTACCTGGATATCAGCTGTCACCCTCCGGCGACGATTCGCTGCTCCTGGCTGCATCTTCATCTGTGTCTTCCTGCTTGTGGCCGGGGATCATCGCGATGATGTTATCGCGACCCCGGCCGGTCACGTGACAAGCAGGAAGACACAGATGAAGATGCAGCCAGCAGCAGCGAATCGCCGCCGGAGGGTGACAGCTGATATCCAGGTAATGTATGTGCACAGCGCTGCATGCGGGGGCCATCCTGTGAGGGGGGGGCGCCATACTGTGAGGGGAGCCTGTATACCATCACTGCTGAGCTGTATACTATGCCTGGGGACCTGTATACCATCACTGCTGGGCTGTTTACTATGCCTGGGGACCTGTATATCATCACTGCTGGGCTGTATACTATGCTGGGGACCTGTATACCATCACTGCTGGGGCTGTATACTATGCTGGGGACCTGTATACCATCACTGCTGGGGCTGTATACTATGCCTGGGGACCTGTATACCATCACTGCTGGGCTGTATACTATGCCTGGGGACCTGTATATCATCACTGCTGGGCTGTATACTATGCCTGGGGACCTGTATACCATCACTGCTGGGCTGTATACTATGCCTGGGGACCTGTATATCATCACTGCTGGGCTGTATACTATGCTGGGGACCTGTATACCATCACTGCTGGGGACCTGTATACCATCACTGCTGGGGCTGTATACTATGCTGGGGACCTGCTGTATACCATCACTGCTGGGGCTGTATACTATGCTGGGGACCTGCTGTATACCATCACTGCTGGGGACCTGCTGTATACCACCACTGCTGGGGACCTGCTGTATACCACACTGCCGGGGGCTGTATACCTGTGCTGGGGTCCACCCTCGGCTTATACACAAGTCAATAAGTTTTCCCAGGTTTTGGGGGCAAAAGTAGGGGGGTCGGCTTATACACGAGTATATACGGTATTCATTTTTCCAGCAAAATTTACCAAACCATTTTTTTTTAGTGACCACATCACATGTGAAGTCCCTTTGAGAGGTGTACATGACAAAAAACACCCAAAAGTGACACCATTCCAAAAACTGCACCCCTCAAGATACTCAAAACTACATTCAAGAAGATTATTAACCCTTCAGGTGCTTCACAGGAACTAAAATAAAGTTTAAGGAAAAAATGGACATATTAATTTTTGTAACAAAAATGTCCTTTTAGCCTCAATTCTTTCATTTTCACATGGGCAACAGGATAAAATGGATACTAAAATTTGTTGGGCAATTTCTCCTGAGTACACAGATACCTCATATGTGGTCATAACCCACTGTTTGGGCGCACGGCAAGGCTCAGAAGTGAAGGAGCGCCATTTGAATTTTGGAGCCAATTTTCCATTCAAAAAGTGAAATGTCGCTCCTTCCCTTCTGAGCCCTGCCGAGCGCCCAAACAGTGGTTTATGACCACATATGAGGTATCCATGTACTCAGGAGAAATTGCCCAACTAATTTTGGGATGTATTTTATCCCTTTGCCCATGTGAAACTGAAAAAATGTAGGCAAAAAGAAATTTTTTGTGGAAAAAAAATTGCTTTTTCATTTTTACGGATGAATTTGTGAAGCATCTGGGGTTCAAAGTGCTCACTATACATCTAGATATGTTCCTTTGGGGGTCTAGTTTCCAAAATGCGGTCACTTGTGGGGGAGCTCCAATGTGGAGACACACAGGGACCCTCCAAACGCGACATGGTGTCGGCTACCAATTTGAGCTAATTTTCCATTCAAATTGTTAGCGGACACCATGTCGCGTTTGAAGGGTCCCCGTGTGTCTCCACATTGGAGCTCCCCCACAAGTGACCGCATTTTGGAAACTAGACCCCCAAAGGAACATATCTAGATGCATAGTGAGCACTTTGAACCTCCAGATGCTTCATAAATTCATCCATAAAAATGAAAAAACACTTTTTTTTTCACAAAAAAATTTCTTTTTGTCTACATTTTTTCAGTATCACATGGGCAAAGGGATAAAATACATCCCAAAATTTGTTGGGCAATTTCTCCTGAGTACACCGATACCTTATATGTGGTCATAACCCACTGTTTGGGTGCACGGCAGGGCTCAGAAGGGAAGGAGCGACATTTCACTTTTTGAACTGAAAATTGGCTCCAAAATTCAAATGGCGCTCCTTCACTTCTGAGCCTTGCCGTGCGCCCAAACAGTGGTTTATGACCATATATGAGGTATCCGTGTACTCAGGAGAAATTGCCCAATAAATTTTAGGATCCATTTTATCCTGTTGCCCATGTGAAAATGAAAGAATTGAGGCTAAAAGAACATTTTTGTTACAAAAATTAATATGTACATTTTTTCCTTCAACTAGATTTTAGTTCCTGTGAAGCACCTAAAGGGTTAATAATCTTCTTGAATATAGTTTTGAGTAGCTTGAGGGGTGCAGTTTTTGGAATGATGTCACTTTTTGGTGTTTTTTGTCATGTACACCCCTCAATGGGACTTCAAATGTGATGTGGTCACAAAAAAAATGGTTTTGTAAATTTTGCTGGAAAAATGAATAATTGCTGATGAACTTTGACCCCTTATAACGTCCTACCAAAATTTTTTTTTTCTTCCAAAATTGTGCTGATGTGAAGTAGACATGTGGGAAATGTTATTTATTAACAATTTTGTGGCACATAATGCTCTGGTTTAGCAGAATGAAAACAAAAAATTTGAAAATTGCTAAACTTTCAAAATTTTAGCCATATTTTTTTTTTTTTCACAAATAAACGCAAACATTATCGACCTAAATGTAATACTAACATGAAGCCCAATATATCACGAAAAAACAATCTCAGAATCACTCGGATCCAATGAAATGTTCCAGAGATATTAGCTCATACAGGGACACTGGTCAGAATTGACAAAAATGCCTCTGTCTTTAGGGTCAAAATAGGCCCGGTCAAGAAGGGGTTAAAGCAGTGTTACATTGTAAAATCCCTGTGCACACTTGCAAGCAGAATTTTCCGTCTGGATTTGGCCGCTTGGACGGATTTTTCATTCCGCTGCATGATCTTGATTTTTTCATATCCGTCGCGGTACTCCATTGGGGTCAATGTTAGGTCAAACTGCCACTCTCAAATTCCGCCGGTAAATCCGATGCCAAAAGCAAAAGCATCAGCCAAAAGCATCAGCCAAAAGCATCAGCCAAAAGCATCAGCCAAAAGCATTGCATCAGATTTACCAGCGGAATTTTTCAGAGAATCCAAGCGGACAAATCTGTCTCTGTTACGCCCAGTGTGAACATGGCCTTAGGGAGCTGATGAGCATGTGATAGGCTCCATCATGCTGGGCTCCTCTGTTCCGCCGCTATCCCTCCTGTTGCTTTTGCTGCCCTGTATTTAACTTTCAGGTAACTTTTGATATGTCTAAGGCTGGGGTCACACACACAGATATCTGAGTCCAATATCTGACCAGATCTCTGGTTGCAGTGAAATCATGGATACATTGCTCCATGTTGTACACAGCCACAAAATAGAGCAATGTGTCCATGATTTCACTGCAACCAGAGATCTGTTCAGATATTGGACTCAGATATCTGTGTGTGTGAAGTGGCCTTTTGAGGCATATCAAAGTTTATCTGCTGACTTAGGCTAAGTTCACACTGCTTAAATATGACACCTGTTTTGTCTGAACCGGAATTAAACTCTGAATGTGGTACTGCAGGGGTTCCTTGTGTCTCCTGCTGGCGGGGTCTCCTCTCCAGTGTCCTATGCTGGGGAACCACAGACAAACCCTGCAGTACAAGACCCACAGGTAGTCGACAGCAAGGAAGGCCATGAGTACCTGTGCTGCTGCAGCGAAGTAGGAGGGCGATGTGCAGGGGAGCACTGCTCACCGGCATCCCTCTGTTGTAGTGCTGTAAAGATTCCCTGAGCTTTGCCGCTGGCAGGGTGACATCACCCCACCAGCGTTCTGCAGCCCTTCAGCACCATACATCACATGCTCACATTGGATTACAGAACAGGTACTACCAGGGGTCAAGTTCTGGGATAAAAATGTGGGAACTCATCCAAGATTTCCTACTTGCCCCCACTCTGATCAGAGTTACACTAACATCGTAATGAAATAATACTGCCATACTGTGACTGAATAAACACCATGCAAACACCAATATTACCCCTATACAGTGACCATAGATAAGCAGAAACTAGCTACACGCCGCTCTGCAGACCGCAGTAGTCATTATATTACCTTTAGTTCTCTTTCACATGATCATATGTGTATTGCGCGCATTAAAAATGCAGCGATGTCACTGCGTATTTACCGTCGCATTTCACGCAGCCCAGTGATTTGTATTAATGGGCTACAAAATATGCTACAAAATAGAACATGCCGGATTTTTTTTTCACGCATTTAACGCATGAGAATAAACCCATCGGTTTCAATGGGGACATTTCATCGTGAAATACACATGTGTCAAAAACACAGCGTATTACACAACAAAAATAAGATCATGTGAAAGAGGCCTTCTATCCATCCAATGGTCACAACGTTTGCTGTTACTGGGGTCATTTGCTTTTCCTATTGCTAGTGCAGACCACCACAATGATTTTTCCAGGTCTCTGTAGTATTTTGCATTCAGACAGCGACGGGTTAGACCCCCCAGAAAAAGAGCGTGCATATCTCGGGAACGAAAGGAGATCTAACGTTAATTTTTGCTGATCAAACCGGATCTAACGAATATCTATCAGAATCCATCGAAAAAAACTGGCAATTTCAAAAGAGGGGGGGCTAACCCGTACCCAACCCCCCACCTGAGACCCCCAATATCTCGGGAACGAAAGGAGATCTAACGTTAATTTTTGCTGATCAAACCGGATCTAACGGATATCTATCAGAATCCATCGAAAAAACGGCAATTTCAAAAGAGGGGGGGCTAACCCGAACCCAACCCCCCACCTGAGACCCCAATATCTCGGGAACGAAAGGAGATCTAACGTTAATTTTTGCTGATCAAACCGGATCTAACGAATATCTATCAGAATCCGTCGAAAAAAACAGGCAATTTCAAAAGAGGGGGGGCTAACCCGTACCCAACCCCCCATCTGAGACCCCCAATATCTCGGGAATGAAAGGAGATCTAACGTTAATTTTTGCTGATCAAACCGGATCTAACGAATATCTATTAGAATCCATCGAAAAAACGGGCAATTTCAAAAGAGGGGGGGCTAACCCGTACCCAACCCCCTACCTGAGACCCCCAATATCTCGGGAACGAAAGGAGATCTAACGTTAATTTTTGCTGATCAAACCAGATCTAACGAATATCTATCAGAATCCATCGAAAAAACGGGCAATTTCAAAAGAGGGGGGGCTAACCCCCATCTGAGACCCCAATATCTCGGGAACGAAAGGAGATCTAACGTTAATTTTTGCTGATCAAACCGGATCTAACGAATATCTATTAGAATCCATCGAAAAAACGGGCAATTTCAAAAGAGGGGGGGCTAACCCGTACCCAACCCCCTACCTGAGACCCCCAATATTTCGGGAACGAAAGGAGATCTAACGTTAATTTTTGCTGATCAAACCGGATCTAACGAATATCTATCAGAATCCATCGAAAAAACGGGCAATTTCAAATGAGGGGGGGCTAGCTACGGATTAGCCCCCCCAATATCTCGGGAACGAAAGGAGATCTAACGTTAATTTTTGCTGATCAAACCGGATCTAACGAATATCTATCAGAATCGATCGAAAAATCGGGCAATTTCAAAAGAGGGGGGGCTAGCTACAGATTAGCCCCCCCCAATATCTCGGGAACGAAAGGAGATCTAATGTTAATTTTTGCTGATCAAACCGGATCTAACGAATATCTATCAGAATCCATCGAAAAAACGGGCAATTTCAAAAGAGGGGGGGCTAGCTACGGGTTAGCCCCCCCTGAAAAAGATCCTAAATATCTCATTTTGTAGAGGAGATCTAACGTTAGTTTTGGTTGATCAAACCGGATCTAACAAAGATCTAACGAATGGAAACATTTTATTCCCAAATTCTCTATAAGGAAGGGCTAACCCGGGCTAGGTCCTTCACAGCCCTCTGCCAACCCTCTCGAGACCTCCTCAGACCCCAATATGCCTCCTACAGATCTCCACAGCCCCCTACATACCTTCACAGCCCCCTAAACCTCCTTACATACCTCCACAGCTTCTTACAGTGCCCCAAAAGACCTCCACAGCCCCCTACAGACCTCCTTTAGTATCTACAGACCCCCACAGCCATATTAGACCTTCAGAACAATACACAGGCCCCATAAATACCAACATGATCCCATATAGACCTCCACAGCTTCCTAATGGACCCCTACAGACCCTCACAGACCCTCACAGACCCCCACAGGCCCCCAACAGACCTCAAAAGCCCCCTTCAAACTACTACATCCTCTTACAGACCTCCACAGCATCCTACTGGCCCCCTACAGACCTCCACAGCCCCTACAGACCTCCACAGCCCCCATAGACCTCCAGAGCAATCCACAGGCCCCGTAAAGACCTACATGGCCCCCTACAGACCTCCACAGCATCCTACTGGCCCCCTACAGACCTATGCAGACTCTAAAAACCCTTACAGACCTCCATAACCCCCTACAGAAGCCCCTACAGCCTTCACAGCCCTCTGCCAACCCTCTCGAGACCTCCTCAGACCCCAATATGCCTCCTACAGATCTCCACAGCCCCCTACATACCTTCACAGCCCCCTAAACCTCCTTACAGACCTCCACAGCTTCTTACAGGGCCCCAAAAGACCTCCACAGCCCCCTACAGACCTCCTTTAGTATCTACAGACCCCCACAGCCATATTAGACCTTCAGAACAATACACAGGCCCCATAAATACCAACATGATCCCATATAGACCTCCACAGCTTCCTAATGGACCCCTACAGACCCTCACAGACCCTCACAGACCCCCACAGGCCCCCAACAGACCTCAAAAGCCCCCTTCAAACTACTACATCCTCTTACAGACCTCCACAGCATCCTACTGGCCCCCTACAGACCTCCACAGCCCCTACAGACCTCCACAGCCCCCATAGACCTCCAGAGCAATCCACAGGCCCCGTAAAGACCTACATGGCCCCCTACAGACCTCCACAGCATCCTACTGGCCCCCTACAGACCTATGCAGACTCTAAAAAACCCTTACAGACCTCCATAACCCCCTACAGAAGCCCCTACAGGCCTTCACAGCCCTCTGCCAACCCTCTCGAGACCTCCTCAGACCCCAATATGCCTCCTACAGATCTCCACAGCCCCCTACATACCTTCACAGCCCCCTAAACCTCCTTACAGACCTCCACAGCTTCTTACAGGGCCCCAAAAGACCTCCACAGCCCCCTACAGACCTCCTTTAGTATCTACAGACCCCCACAGCCATATTAGACCTTCAGAACAATAAACAGGCCCCATAAATACCAACATGATCCCTACAGACCTCCACAGCTTCCTAATGGACCCCTACAGACCCTCATCACAGACCCTCACAGGCCCCCAACAGACCTCAACAGCCCCCTTCAAACTACTACACCCTCTTACAGACCTCCACAGCATCCTACTGGCCCCCTACAGACCTCCACAGCCCCTACAGACCTCCACAGCCCCCATAGACCTCCAGAGCAATCCACAGGCCCTGTAAAGACCTACATGGCCCCCTACAGACCTCCACAGCATCCTACTGGCCCCCTACAGACCTATGCGGACTCTACAACCCCTACAGACCTCCAAACCCCCTACAGAAGCCCCTACAGGCCTTCACAGCCCTCTGCCAACCCTCTCAATACCTCCTCGAGCCCAATAGGCCTCCGACAGATCTCCACAGCCCCCTACATACCTTCACAGCCCCCTAAACCTCCTTACAGACCTCCACAGCTTCTTACAGGGCCCCAAAAGACCTCCACAACCCCCTACAGTTCTCCTTTAGTATCTACAGACCCCCACAGCCAAATAGACCTTCAGAACAATACACAGGCCCCATAAATACCAACATGATCCCCTACAGACCTCCACAGCTTCCTAATGGACCCCTACAGACCCTCACAGACCCTCACAGACCCCCACATGCCCCCAACAGACCTCCACAGCCCCCTTCAAACTACTACATCCTCTTACAGACCTCCACAGCCCACCTGCAGCCCCCTAAACACCTCCACAGCCCCATACAGACATTCACAGCCCCCTACAGAACCCCTACAGATCTGCACAGTGCCCTAAAGACTTCATAGCCCCTACAAACTTCCACAGACCCCTATAGACTTCCACAGCAAATCCACAGGCCCCGCAAAGACCTACACGCTGCCTACAGACCTCCACAGCATCATACTGCCCCCTCTACAGACCTCCACAGCCCGTTACCAGACTTCCTCAGCCCTTACAGACCTCCACAGCCCCCATAGACCTCCAAAGCAATCCACAGGTCCTGTAAAGACCTACATGCCCCCTACAGACCTCCACATCATCTACTGGCCCCCTCCAGACCTATCAGACTCTAAAAACCCTTACAGACCTCCATAAACCCCCTACAGAAGCCCCTACAGGCCTCACAGCCCTCTGCCAACCCTCTCAAGACCTCCTCAGCCCCAACATGCCTCCTACAGATCTCCACAGCCCCCTACATACCTTCACACCCCCTAAACCTCCTACAGACCTCCACAGCTTCTTACAGGCCCCAAAGACCTCCACAGCCCCCTACAGACCTCCAGTTCGTATCTACAGACCCCCACAGCCAATAGACCTTCAGAACATCACACCCAGGCCCCATAAGACCTACACGATCCCCTACAGACCCCCACAGCTTCCTAAGGGACCCCTACAGACCCTCCAGCATGCAACCCTCACAGACACCCACAGGCCCCCAACAAACCTCCACAGCCCCCTTCAAACTACTACAACCCCTCTTACAGACATCCACAGCATCCTACTGGCCCCTAACAGACCTCCACACCCCCTACAGACCTCCACACCCCATAGACCTCCAGAGCAATCCACAGGCCCCGTAAAGACCTACATGATCCCTACAGACCTCCACAGCATCCTAACTGGCCCCCTACAGACCTATGCAGACTCCTACAGACCCCATACAGACCTCCACAACCCCCTACAAAGCCCCTACAGGCCTTCACAGCCCTCTGCCAACCCTCTCAAGACCTCCTCAGACCCCAAAGCCTCCTCCAGATCTCCACAGCCCCTACATACCTTCACAAGCCCCCTAAACCTCCTTACAGACCTCCACAGCTTCTTACAGAGCCCCAAAAGAACCTCCACAGCCCCTTAAGACCACCTTTAGTATCTACAGACCCCCACAGCCCCCATAGACCTCCAAGCAATCCACAGGCCCGTAAAGACCTACATGGCCCCCTACAGACCTCCACAGCATCCTAACTGGCCCCCTACAGACCTCCTCAGCCCCTACGGACCTCCACAGCCCCCTAGACCTCCAGACATCCACGGGCCCCGTAAAGACCTACATGCCCCCTACAGACCTCCACAGCAATCCTACCGGCCCCCCTACAGACCTAGCAGACTCTACAGACCCCTACAAGACCTCCACAACCCCCTACAGAAGCCCCTACAGCCTTCACAGCCCCCTCCCAAACCTCTCGAAGACCTCGTCAGACCCCAATAGGCCCCTACAGATCCCACAGCCCCCTACATACCTTCACAGCCCCCTATACCTCCTACACGAACCTCCAACAGCATCATACTGGCCCCTACAGCTCCTCCACGCCCCCTACAGACTTCCTCACCCCTACAGACCTCCACATCCCCCATAGATCTCCAGAGCAATCCACAGGCCCCGTAAACACCTACATGGCCCCTACAGACCTGCACAGCATCCTACTGCCCCCCTACAGACCTATGCAGTCTCTACAGACCTTTACAGACCTCCACAACCTCATACAGAAGCCCCTACAGGCCTTCACAGCCCTCTGCCAACGGTCTCAAGGCCTCCTCAGACCCCAATAGGCCTCCTACAGATCTCCACAGCCCCCTACATACCTTCACAGCCCCCTAAACCTCCTTACAGACCTCTACAGCATCATACTGGCCCCCTACAGTCCTCCACAGCCCCCTACAGACTTCCTCAACCCCTACAGACCTCCACATCCCCCATAGATCTCCAGAGCAATCCACAGGCCCCGTAAAGACCTACATGGCCCCTACAGACCTGCACAGCATCCTACTGCCCCCCTACAGACCTATGCAGTCTCTACAGACCTTTACAGACCTCCACAACCCCATACAGAAGCCCCTACAGGCCTTCACAGACCTCTGCAAACCCTCTCAATACCTCCTCAGACCCCAATAGGCCTCCTGCAGATCTCCACAGCCCCCTACATACCTTCACAGCCCCCTAAACCTCTTTACAGACCTCCACAGCTTCTTACAGGGCCCCAAAAGACCTCCACAACCCCCTACAGTTCTCCTTTAGTATCTACAGACCCCCACAGCCAAAATAGACCTTCAGAACAATACACAGGCCCCATAAATACCAACATGATCCCCTACAGACCTCCACAGCTTCCTAATGGACCCCTACAGACCCTCACAGACCCCCACAGGCCCCCAACAGATCTCCACAGCCCCCTTCAAACTACTACATCCTCTTACAGACCTCCACAGCCACCTGCAGGCCCCCTAAACACCTCCACAGCCCCAGACATTCACAGCCCCCTACAGAACCCCTACAGTTCTGCACAGTGCTCTAAAGACTTCCATAGCCCCTACAAACTTCCACAGACCCCTATAGACCTCCACAGCAATCCACAGGCCCCGCAAAGACCTACACGGCTGCCTACAGACCTCCACAGCATCATACTGGCCCCCTACAGACCTCCACAGCCCGTTACAGACTTCCTCAGCCCCTACAGACCTCCACAGCCCCCATAGACCTCCAAAGCAATCCACAGGTCCTGTAAAGACCTACATGGCCCCTACAGACCTCCACATCATCCTACTGGCCCCCTCCAGACCTATGCAGACTCTAAAAACCCTTACAGACCTCCATAACCCCCTACAGAAGCCCCTACAGGCCTTCACAGCCCTCTGCCAACCCTCTCAAGACCTCCTCAGCCCCAATATGCCTCCTACAGATCTCCACAGCCCCCTACATACCTTCACAGCCCCCTAACCTCCTTACAGACCTCCACAGCTTCTTACAGGGCCCCAAAAGACCTCCACAGCCCCCTACAGACCTCCTTTAGTATCTACAGACCCCACAGCCAAAATAGACCTTCAGTACAATCCACAGGCCCCATAAAGACCTACACGATCCCCTACAGACCCCCACAGCTTCCTAATGGACCCCTACAGACCCTCCCAGACCCTCACAGACACCCACAGGCCCCAACAAACCTCCACAGCCCCCTTCAAACTACTACATCATCTTACAGACATCCACAGCATCCTACTGGCCCCCTACAGACCTCCACAGCCCCCTACAGACCTCCACAGCCCCATAGACCTCCAGAGCAATCCACAGGCCCCGTAAAGACCTACATGGATCCCTACAGACCTCCACAGCATCCTACTGGCCCCCTACAGACCTATGCAGACTCTACAGACCCCTACAGACCTCCACAACCCCCTACAGAAGCCCTACAGGCCTTCACAGCCCTCTGCCAACCCTCTCAAGACCTCCTCAGACCCCAATAGGCCTCCTCCAGATCTCCACAGCCCCCTACATACCTTCACAGCCCCCTAAACCTCCTTACAGACCTCCACAGCTTCTTACAGAGCCCAAAAGACCTCCACAGCCCCTTATAGACCACCTTTAGTATCTACAGACCCCCACGCCCCCATAGACCTCCAGAGCAATCCACAGGCCCCGTAAAGACCTACATGGCCCCCTACAGACCTCACAGCATCTTACTGGCCCCCACAGACCTCCTCAGCCCCCTACGGACCTCCAACTACCATGACCTCCAAGCAATCCACGCCCGTAAAGACTACATGGCCCCTAAACCTCCACAGATTACCGCCCCTACAGACCTATCAGACTCTACAGACCCCTACAGACCTCCACAACCCCTACAAGGCCCCTACAGGCCTTCACAGCCCTCTGCAACCTACTGAAGACCTCGTTACAGACCCATATAGGCTCTACAGATCTCCTCAAGCCCCCCTACATACCTCACACAGCCCCCTATAACCTCCTATACAACCTCAAACAGATCATACATGGCCCCCTACAGTCCTCCACAGCCCCCTACAGACTTCCTCAACCCCTACAGACCTCCACATCCCCCATAGAATCTCCAGAGCAATCCACAGCCACCCGTAAAGACCTCATGGCCCCTACAGGACCTCACAGCATCCTACTACTGCCCCCCTTACAGACCTACAGTCTCTACAGACCTTAAAGACCTCCACAACCTCATACAGACCCCTTACAGCTTCACAGCCCTCAGCCAAAACCTCTCAAACTCTCAGACCCATAATAGCCCTCCTACAGATCTCCACAGCGCCCCTACATACCTTCACAGCCCCCTAAAGCCTCCTTACAGACCTCTACAGCTTCATAACTGCCCCCTTACAGTCCTCCACAGACCCCCTACAGACTTCCTCAACCCCTACAGACCTCCACACCCCCATAGATCTCCAGAGCAATCCACAGGCCCGTAAAGACCTACATGGCCCCCTACAGACCTGCACAGCATCCTACTGCCCCCTACAGACCTATGCAGATCTCTACAGACCTTTACAGACCTCCACAACCCCATACAGAAGCCCCTACAGGCCTTCACAGACCTCTGCAAACCCTCTCAATACCTCCTCAGACCCCAATAGGCCTCCGCAGATCTCCACAGCCCCCTACATACCTTCACAGCCCCCTAAACCTCCTTTACAGACCTCCACAGCTTCTTACAGGGCCCCAAAACACCTCCTCAGCCCCCTACAGACCTCCTTTAGTATCTACAGACCCCCACAGCCAAAATAGACCTTCGAACAATACACAAGCCCCATAAATACCAACATGATCCCCTACAGACCTCCTCAGCTTCCTAATGGACCCCTACAGACCCTCACAGACCCCCACAGGCCCCCAACAGACCTCCAAGCCCCCTTCAAACTACTACATCCTCTTATAGACCTCCACAGCCACCTGCAGGCCCCCTAAACCACCTCCACAGCCCATACAGACATTCACAGCCCCCTACAGAACCCCTACAGTTCTGCACAGCTCCTAACAGACTTCCATAGCCCCTATAAACTTCCACAGACCCCTATAGACCTCCAAGCAATCACAGGCCCTAAAAGTCCTACATGGCTGCCTACAGACATCAATACTGGCCCCCTACAGTACCTCCAAAGCCCTCTACAGACTTCCTCAACCCCTACAGACCTCCACAGCCCCCATAGACCTCCAAGCAATCCACAGGTCCGTAAAGACCTACATGGCCCCCTACAGACCTCCACAGCATCCTACTGGCCCCCTACAGACCTATGCAGACTCTAAAAACCCTTACAGACCTCCATAACCCCCTACAGAAGCCCCTACAGGCCTTCACAGCCTCTACCAACCCTCTCAAGACCTCAGACCCCAATAGGCCTCCTACAGATCTCCACAGCCCCCTACATACCTTCACAGCCCCCTAAACCTCCTTACAGACCTCCATAGCTTCTTACAGGGCCCCAAAAGACCTCCACAGCCCCCTACAGACCTCCTTCAGTATCAACAGACCCCCACAGCCAAAATAGACCTTCAGAACAATACACAGGCCCCATAAATACCAACATGATCCCCTACAGACCTCCACAGCTTCCTAATGGACCCCTACAGACCCTCACAGACCCCCACAGGCCCCCAACAGATCTCCACAGCCCCTTCAAACTACTACATCCTCTTACAGACCTCCACTGCCACCTGCAGACCCCCTAAACACCTCCACAGCCCCATACAGACATTCACAGCCCCCTACAGTTCTGCACAGTGCCCTAAAGACTTCCATAGCCCCTACAAACTTCCACAGACCCCTATAGACCTCCACAGCAATCCACAAGCCCTGCAAAGACCTACACGGCTGCCTACAGATCTCCACAGCATCATACTGGCCCCCTACAGACCTCCACGGCCCGTTACAGACTTCCTCAGCCCCTACAGACCTCCACAGCCCCCATAGACCTCCAAAGCAATCCACAGGTCCTGTAAAGACCTACATGGCCCCCTACAGACCTCCACATCATCCTACTGGCCCCCTCCAGACCTATGCAGACTCTAAAAATCTTACAAACCTCCATAACCTCCTACAGAAGCCCCTACAGGCCTTCACAGCCCTCTGCCAACCCTCTCAAGACCTCCTCAGACCCCAATATGCCTCCTACAGATCTCCACAGCCCCCTACATACCTTCACAGCCCCCTAAACCTCCTTACAGACCTCCACAGCTTCTTACAGGGCCCCAAAAGACCTCCACAGCCCCCTACAGACCTCCTTTAGTATCTACAGACCCCCACAGCCAAAATAGACCTTCAGAACAATCCACAGGCCCCATAAAGACCTACACGATCCCCTACAGACCTCCTCAGCTTCCTAATGGACCCTCACAGACCCTCACAGACCCCTACAGGCCCCCAACAGACCTCCACAGCCCCCTTCAAACTACTACATCCTCTTACAGACATCCACAGAATCCTACTAGCCCCCTACAGACCTCCACAGCCCCCTACAGACGAGACCTCCACAGCCCCCATAGACCTCCAGAGCAATCCACAGGCCCCGTAAAGACCTACATGGACCCCTACAGACCTCCACAGCATCCTACTGGCCCCCTACAGACCTCAACAGCCCCCTACAGACCTCCACACCCCCTAGAGACCTCCTTTAGTATCTACAGACCCCCACACGCCCCCATAGACCTCCAGAGCAATCCACAGGCCCCGTAAAGACCTACATGGCCCCCTACAGACCTCCACAGCCCCTACAGACCTCCACAGACCCCGAAGACCTCCAGAGCAATGCACAGGCCCCGTAAAGACCTACATGGCCCCCTACAGACCTCCACAGCATCCTACCGGCCACCTACAGACCTATGCAGACTCTACAGACCCCTACAGACTTCCACAACCCCCTTAAGAAGCCCCTACAGGCCTTCACAGCCCTCTGCCAACCCTCTCAAGACCTCCTCAGACCCCAATAGGCCTCCTACAGATCTCCACAGCCCCCTACATACCTTCACAGCCCCCTAAACCTCCTTACAGACCTCCACAGTTTCTTACAGGGCCCCAAAAGACCTCCACAGCCCCCTACAGACCTCCTTTTGTATCTACAGACCCCCACAGCCAAAATAGACCTTCAGAACAATGCACAGGCCCCATAAATACCAACATGATCCCCTACAGAACTCCACAGCTTCCTAATGGACCCCTATAGACCCTCACAGACCCGCACAGACCCCCACAGGCCCCCAACAGACCTCCACAGCCCCCTTCAAACTACTACATCCTCTTACAGACCTCCACAGCCACGTGCAGGCCCCCTAAACACCTCCACAGCCCAATACAGACATTCACAGCCCCCTACAGAACTCCTACAGTTCTGCACAGCGCGCTACAGACTTCCATAGCCCCTACAAACTTCCACAGACCCCTATGGACCTCCAGAGCAATCCACAGGCCCCATAAAGACCTACACGGCTGCTACAGACCTCCACAGCATCATACTGGCCTCCTACAGTCCTCCACAGCCCCCTACAGACTTCCTCAACCCCTACAGACCTCCACAGCCCCCATAGACCTCCAGAGCAATCCATAGGCCCCGTAAAGACCTACATGGCCCCCTACAGACCTGCACAGCATCCTACTGGCCCCCTACAGACCTATGCCGTCTCTACAGACCCCTACAGACCTCAACAACCCCATACAGAAGCCCCTACAGGCCTTCACAGACCTCTGCCAACCCTCTCAAGACGTCCTCTGACCCCAATAGGCCTCCTAGAGATCTCCACAGCCCCCTACAAACTTTCACAGCCCCCTAAACCTCCTTACAGACCTCCACAGCCAAAATAGACCTTCAGAACAATCCACAAGTCCCGTAAAGACCTACACGATCCCCTACAGACCTCCACAGCTTCCTAATGGACCCCGACAGACCCTCACAGACCCTCACAGACCCCCACAGGCCCCAAACAGACCTCCACAGCACCCTTCAAACTACTACATCCTCTTACAGACCTCCACAGCATCCTACTGGCCCCCTACAGACCACCACAGCCCCTACAGGCCTCCACAGCCCCCATAGAACTCCAGAGAAATCCACGGGCCCCGTAAAGACCTACATGGACCCCTACAGACCTCCACAGCATCCTACTGGCCCCCTACAGACCTATGCAGACTCTACAGACCCCTACAGACCTCCACAACCCCATACAGAAGCCCCTACAGGCCTTCACAGCCCTCTGCCAACCCTCTCAAGGCCTCCTCAGACCCCAATAGGCCTCCGACAGATCTCCACAGCCCCCTACATACCTTCACAGCCCCCTAAACCTACTTACAGACCTCCACAGCTTCTTACAGGGCCCCAAAACACCTCCACAGCCCCCTACAGACCTCCTTTAGTATCTACAGACCCCAAGAGCCAAAATAGACCTTCAGAACAATCCACAGGCTCCATAAAGACCTACATGATCACCTACAGACCTCCACAGCTTCCTAATGGACCCCTACAGACCCTCACAGGCCCCCAACAGACCTACACAGCCCCCTTCAAACTACTACATCCTCTTACAGACCTCCACAGCCACCTGCAGGCCCCCTAAACACCTCCACAGCCCCATACAGACATTCACAGCCCCGTACAGAACCCCTACAGTTCTGCACAGCGCCCTACAGACTTGCATAGCCCCTACAAACTTCCACAGACCCCTATAGACCTCCAGAGCAATATACAGGCCCTATAAAGTCCTACACGGCTGCCTACAGACCTCCACAGCATCATACTGGCCCCCTACAGTCCTCCACAGCCCCCTAAAGACTTCCTCAACCCCTACAGACCTCCACAGCCCCCATAGACCTCCAGAGCAATCCATAGGCCCCGTAAAGACCTACATGGCCCCCTACAGACCTGCACAGCATCCTACTGGCCCCCTACAGACCTATGCAGTCTCTACAGACCCCTACAGACCTCCACAACCCCATACAGAAGCCCCTACAGGCCTTCACAGCCCTCTGCCAACCCTCTCAAGACCTCCTCAGACCCCAATAGGCCTCCTACAGATCTCCACAGCCCCCTACATACCTTCACAGCCCCCTAAACCTCCTTACAGACCTCCAGAGCTTCTTACAGGGCCCCAAAAGACCTCCACAGCCCCCTACAGACCTCCTTTAGTATCTACAGACCCCCACAGCCAAAATAGACCTTCAGAACAATACACAGGCCCCATAAATACCAACATGATCCCCTACAGACCTCCACAGCTTCCTATTGGACCCCTACAGACCCTCACAGACCCTCACAGACCCCCACATGCCCCCAACAGACCTCCACAGCCCCCTTCAAACTACTACATCCTCTTACAGACCTCCACAGCCACCTGCAGGCCCCCTAAACACCTCCACAGCCCCATACAGACATTCACAGCCCCCTACAGAACCCCTACAGTTCTGTACAGCACCCTACAGACTTCCATAGCCCCTACAAACTTCCACAGACCCCTATAGACCTCTACAGCAATCCACAGGCCCTGTAAAGACCTACACGGCTGCCTACAGACCTCCACAGCATCATACTGGCCCCCTACAGTCCTCCACAGCCCCCTAAAGACTTCCTCAACCCCTACAGACCTCCACAGCCCCCATAGACCTCCAGAGCAATCCATAGGCCCCGTAAAGACCTACATGGCCCCCTACAGACCTGCACAGCATCCTACTGGCCCCTACAGACCTATGCAGTCTCTACAGACCCCTACAGACCTCCACAACCCCATACAGAAGCCCCTACAGGCCTTCACAGCCCTCTGCCAACCCTCTCAAGACCTCCTCAGACCCCAATAGGCCTCCTACAGATCTCCACAGCCCCCTACATACCTTCACAGCCCCCTAAACCTCCTTACAGACCTCCAGAGCTTCTTACAGGGCCCCAAAAGACCTCCACAGCCCCCTACAGACCTCCTTTAGTATCTACAGACCCCCACAGCCAAAATAGACCTTCAGAACAATACACAGGCCCCATAAATACCAACATGATCCCCTACAGACCTCCACAGCTTCCTATTGGACCCCTACAGACCCTCACAGACCCTCACAGACCCCCACATGCCCCCAACAGACCTCCACAGCCCCCTTCAAACTACTACATCCTCTTACAGACCTCCACAGCCACCTGCAGGCCCCCTAAACACCTCCACAGCCCCATACAGACATTCACAGCCCCCTACAGAACCCCTACAGTTCTGTACAGCACCCTACAGACTTCCATAGCCCCTACAAACTTCCACAGACCCCTATAGACCTCTACAGCAATCCACAGGCCCTGTAAAGACCTACACGGCTGCCTACAGACCTCCACAGCATCATACTGGCCCCCTACAGACCTCCACAGCCCGTTACAGACTTCCTCAGCCCCTACAGATCTCCACAGCCCCCATAGACCTCCAAAGCAATCCACAGGTCCTGTAAAGACCTACACAATCCCCTACAGACCTCCACATCATCCTAATGGACCCTCAGGAAGTGGAGGAGTGCAACGGCATCATCTCTGCCCGATCACAGCAGCAGTAAGAACGGGAGAACAGCGCTGGAAGAGGTGAGAATAGAGTTTATTATTTTCCTATGGCAGCAGCATGGGGGCCATATCTAACACAGGGGGGCATGTGCCACACATAGGGAACGTGTGCCAAGCATAGGAGACGTGTGCCATACATAGATTACGTGTGCCAAGCATAGGGGACGTGTGCCACACATAGGGGACATGTGCCATACATAGGGGACATGTGCCATGCATAATGGACATGTGCCATGCATAGGGACGTGTGCCACACATAGGGGACGTGGGCCACGCATAGAGGATGTGTGCCAAGCATAGTGGACGTGTGCCACCCATAGGGGACGTGTGCCATGCATAGGGGATGTGTGCCAAGCATAGGGGAGGTGTGCCATGCATAGGGGACTTGTGCCATGCATAGGGGACGTGTGCCATGCATAAGGGATGTGTGCCATGCATAGGGGACATGTGCCATGCATAGGGGACATGTACCACACATATGGGATGTGTGCCACCCATAGGAGACGTGTGTCATGCATACAGGACATGTGCCAAGCATAGGGGATGTGTGCCATGCATAGGGTACGTGTGCCATGCATAGGGGACGTGTGCCATGCATAATGGATGTGTGTCATGCATAGGGGACATGTGCCATGCATAGGGGACATATGCCATGCATAGGAGACGTGTGCCATGTATAATGGACGAGTGCCATGCATATTGGACGTGTGCCACGCATAGGGGATGTGTGCCACGCATAGGGGACGTGTGCCACACATAATGGACGTGTGCCATGCATAGGGAATGTGTGCCAAGCATAGGGGATGTGTGCCACACATAGGGGACGTGTGCCATGCAGAGGGGACGTGTGCCACGCATAATGGATGTGTGCCATGCATAGTGGACGTGTGCCATTCATAGGGGATGTGTGCCAAGCATAGGGGACGTGTGCCACGCATAGGAGACGTGTGCCATGCACAATGGATGTGTGCCACGTATAATGGACATGTGCCATGCATAGGAGATGTGTGCCATGCATAGGGGATGTGTGCCATGCATAATGGAAGTGTGCCATGCATAGGGGATGTGTGCCATGCATAGGGGACGTGTGCCATGCATAGTGGACATGTGCCATGCATTATGGACGTGTGCCATGTACAGGGGACATGTGCCATATATAATGGATGTGTGCCTTGCATACAGGACGTGTGCCAAGCATAGGGGATGTGTGCCACGCATTGGGGATGTGTGCCACACATAGGGGCATCTGCCATGCATAATGGACGTGTGCCACGCATGGGGACGTGTGCCAAGCATAGGGTACATGATCCACGCATAAGGGACGTGCGCCAAGCATAGGGGACATGTGCCATGCATAATGGATGTGAGCCATGCATAGGGAATATGTGCCATGCATAGGGGCTTGTGCCATGCATAGGGGACGTGTGCCATGCATAGGAAACGTGTGCCATGATTAGAGGACATGTGCCATGCATAGGGGACGTGTGCCACGCATAGGGGATGTGTGCCATGCATAGGGGACGTGTGCCACACATAATTAACATGTGCCATGCATAGGGGACCTGTGCCCTGCGTAGGAGATGTGTGCCATGCATCGGGGACGTGTGTCACGCATAGGGGACGTGTGCCACGCATAGAAGACGTTTGCCACGCATAGGAGATGTGTGCCATGCATACAGGATGTGTGCCAAGCATAGGAGACGTGTGCCATGCATAGGGGACATGTACCATACATAATGGACGTGTGCCATGCATAGGGGACGTGTGTCACACATAGGTGGCGTGTGCCACGCATAGAAGACGTGTGCCACGCATAGGAGACGTGTGCCATGCTTACGGGACGTGGGTCAAGCATAGGAAATGTGTGCCACGCATAGGGGACATGTGCCACGCATAGGGGATGTGTGCCATGCATAATGGACGTGTGCCATGCATAGGGGATGTGTGCCAAACATAGGGGACGTGTGCCACGCATATGGACGTGTGCCAAGCATAGGGGACATGTGCCACGCATAATGGATGTGTGCCATGCATAGGGGACGTGTGCCATGCATAGGGGACGTGGGCCATGCATAGAGGATGTGTGCCATGCATAATGGACGTGTGCCATGCATAGAGTACGTGTGCCATGCATAGGGGACGTGTGCCACCATGCATAGGGGACGTGTGCCATTTATAATGGATGTGTGCCATGCATAGGGGACAAGTGCCATGCATAGGGGACGTGTGCCATGCATAGGGGACGTGTGCCATGCATAGGAGACATGTGCCATGCATAATGGATGTGTGCCTTGCATACAGGACGTGTGCCAAGCATAGGGGATGTGTGCCACGCATGGGGGATGTGTGCCACGCATAGGGGACGTTTGCCACGCATAATGGATGTGTGCCACGCATAATGGAAGTGTGCCACGCATACGGGACGTGTGCCAAGCATAGGGGACGTGTTCCACGCATAAGGGACGTGCGCCAAGCATAGGGGACATGTGCCACGCATAGGGGACATGTGCCATGCATAATGGACGTGAGCCATGCATAGGGGATGTGTGCCATGCATAGGAAACGTGTGCCATGCTTAGAGGACATGTGCCATGCATAGGGGACGTGTGCCACGCATAGGGGATGTGTGCCATGCATAGGGGACGTGTGCCACACATAATTAACATGTGCCATGCATAGGGGACCTGTGCCCTGCGTAGGAGACGTGTGCAATGCATAGGGGACGTGTGTCATGCATAGGGGACATGTGCCACGCATAGGGGACATGTGCCACGCATAGGAGGCGTGTACCACGCATAGGAGACATGTGCCACGCATAGGAGACGTGTGCCATGCATACGGGACGTGGACCAAGCATAGTAAATGTGTGCCACGCATAGGGGACGTGTGCCACACATAGGGGATGTGTGCCATGCATAATGGACGTGTGCTAAGCTTAGGGGACGTGTGTCACCCATAATGGACGTGTGCCATGCATAGGGGACGTGTGCCATGCAAAGGGGACGTGGGCCATGCATAGAGGATGTGTGCCATGCATAATGGACGTGTGCCATGCATAGAGTATGTGTGCCATGCATAGGGGACGTGTGCCACCATGCATAGGGGACGTGTGCCATGCATAATGGATGTGTGCCATGCATATGGGACAAGTGCCATGCATAGGGGACGTGTGGCATGCATAAGGGACATGTGCCATGCATAATGGACGTGTGCCGTGCATAATGGACGTGCGCCATGCATAGGGGACGTGGGCCAAGCATAGGAAATGTGTGCCATGCATAGGGGAAGTGTGCCACACATAGGGGATGTGTGCCATGCATAATGGACGTGTGCCTAACTTAGGGGACGTGTGCCACACATAATGGACGTGTGCCATGCAAAGGGGACGTGGGCCATGCATAGAGGATGTGTGACATGCATAATGGACGTGTGCCATGCGTAGAGTACGTGTGCCATGCATAGGGGACGTGTGCCACGCATAGGAGGCGTGTACCATGCATAGGAGACATGTGCCACGCATAGGAGACGTTTGCCATGCATACGGGACGTAGCCAAGCATAGGAAATGTGTGCCATGCATAGGGGACATGTGACACACATAGGGGATGTGTGCCATGCATAATGGACGTGTGCCAAGCTTAGGGGACGTGTGCCACACATAATGGACGTGTGCCATGCATAGGGGACGTGTGCCATGCAAAGGGGACGTGGGCCATGCATAGAGGATGTGTGCCATGCATAATGGACGTGTGCCATGCATAGAGTACGTGTGCCATGCATAGGGGACGTGTGCCACCATGCATAGGGGACTTGTGCCATGTATAATGGATGTGTGCCATGCATAGGGGACAAGTGCCATGCATAGGGGACGTGTGCCATGCATAAGGGACATGTGCCATGCATAATGGACGTGTGCCATGCATAATGGACGTGTGCCACGCATAGGGGATGTGTGCCACACATAGGGGACGTGTGCCATGTATAATGGACGTGTGCCACGTATAGGGACTGTGTGCCAAGCATAGGGGATGTGTGTCACGCATAGGGGATGTGTGCTACGCATAGGGTTCATGTGCCACACATAATGGACGTGTGCCATGCATAGGGGACGTGTGCCATGCATAAGGGACGTGTGCCGTGCATAATGGACGTGTGCCATGCATAGGGGACGTGTGCCATGCATAGAGTATGTGTGCCATGCATAGGGGACGTGTGCCACCATGCATAGGGGACGTGTGCCATGCATAATGGATGCACCTAGGCTCAGGCGGCATAGAGCCTGCTGCACCCCTGTGCATGGGGAAATTAATCTGAAATGAGTACCTGCAAATATTTTTTTTACAAAAAAAGCACTGGCGACGCATCAGCGACGCGGGATTGCTGTGACAGAGACGACAGCGCTACACTCACATAGCGGGCGGGAAAGCTGACTTCATTGTCGGCTTTCCCGTCCCGCTATTTAAAATGAACAGTGATGTGAAAACGACACACCAGCGATCCCGGCCAGGTCGTATCTGTATCGCTGGTGCGTCGTTATGTGTGATGTCGGCTCTATACTTACATGACCTCTCATGATGTCACAATCATGGCTGGAGCAAGATCACATGGCTGTGACGTCATCAGAGGTCCTTAAGCTAAACGCACACAGCGCCAGGAGCCAGTGGAACTGCAGACCACTTCCACCCACCCACCCTACACTCACCCTGCACTCACACTCACCCACCACTCACACTCACCCTGCACTCACGTGACATTCTGCCCTGCACTCATGTCACACTCTGCCCAGCACTCACGTCACGCTCTGCCCTGCACTCACGTCACTCTCTGCCCTGCACTCACATCACACTCTTCCCTGCACTCACGTCACACTCTGCCCTGCACTCACGTCACACTCTGCCCTGCACTCACGTCATACTCTGCCCTGCACTCACGTCACACTCTGCCCTGCACTCACGTCACACTCTGTCCTACACTCACTTCACACTCTGCCCTGCACTCACATCACACTCTGTCCTGCACTCACGTCACACTCTGCCCTGCACTCACGTCACACTCTGCTCTGCACTCACGTCACACACTGCCCTGCACTCACGTCGCACTCTGCCCTGCACTCATGTCACACTCTGCCCTGCACTCACGTCACACTTAGCCCTACACTCACATCACACTCACCTTGCACTCCCCTCACACTTAACCCTACACTCACCTTGCACTCACCTCACACTTAGCCCTGCACTCACCTTGCACTCACATCACACTGTCTCTAATGCAAAACCCGCGTCACTGATTGTTCGCGACTGGCTGGGCGCAACCAATCAGCGATGTGGGATTTCCATTACAGCGAAACAGGCACAGTCCCCCTGGTGTCCCGGCCCCCCTCCGCTCGGTCTCCTGCCCGCTGCTCACCTGCTCCACGCTCCCGGCAGCCGCTCCATGCTCCATCTGCCTGCCGCTCACCCCGCCATTCTTCTTCTTTTCGTGACATAGACTCCAGAAATGCAAAGGCCACAGGGGGTGGAGGTGGAGCTTCCAAAGGGGGTGTCGTAATGGCCGTGAACAAGGGCACGCCTACCACATCACGGCTATGCACTTGGACACGCCTACTATGATGCCCCCTGTTAACTCCGCCCCTGAGGCCTTGGAATTGTTGATGTCTATGCTGGAGGAAGAAGAAGAAGACATGCTAGGGTGAGAGGCGGCTGGACAGAAGCCTGGAGCGGGTGAGAACTGAGGGGGCCACCGCTGCACACTCGCATAACCGCACCACTGTACACCCGCACTGCCGTACACCCGCACTGCCGCACATGCACATATTCTAGGATACCCGATGCGTTGGAATCAGGCCACCATCTAGTGATAATATAATAACAGGGGAGGCTTTTAGTGTCTTAGTTTAGGTGGGAAGACTCTGATCCCTGGTAACCTACGGTTTATGAAATGGAAGAATTCTCAAAATATATTGGTTGGAGTTAATAAATAATTAACAATTTGATCTATATATTTTTTTAAATGATGAAGCCATATACCAATTTTCCTCATGGTATTGTATTTTCTCCCTGTTCTACAGTTTTTATTTTAATGAATTAATCATTAATCGCTTATAAAATATATGGCACATAAATGTTTTTTATATATATATTTAACAGATCTCAAGAAAAGAAAACTATAAAATGGACAATAAAAAAAGTTAGTTTCAAATATTTTGCTTAAAATGTCACCAAAATAGACAAAAATGTAATCACAATTACGTGAGCATGGAAAAAACAAAAAATTGAATTTTTTTGGCCCATGTGGCAAATAATCCAAAAAATATTATTTTTTCTATCATATTTATACTTTAATTTTCAGAAAATTCTATTGCATTAATTCTAGAGAAGAACAATGGGAATGTGCAATGTTGTCCGCAGATTTGCCCTCTACCAAAACACTTAATGTAATGGAATAGTTAAAAAGGACTTGTCACTCCCCTGCTGAATGGCAAAGTAAATGCAGCACTGAATGCAGCATGTCTGCTGCATTCAGGGAAGGGGTCCCACATGGCTCTAGCCTCCCTGTACCCCAAGAAATATACTTTAGAAAGTTTAGAGATAACTAATTTAATATGTGGGATCTTATTACCAGCTCTTCGCCGCTGGCACATTCCCCCAGCCTGCTCTGTGGTTGTTCCTCCCCCTCTGTAAATGCCGCGCCTCCTGTTTTTCCTCTCAGCTCCTGCTGCGCTGTCAATCACGCTGTCGCACAGAGTGACCTTGTGTGATGTCAGCGGCAGAGCTTTCCTGCTTTATCCTTTATTCAAACAGCAAGGCGGGAATCTGGCGCCAAATTCCCACCCTGCTGTTTGAATAAAGGATTTGTAAACAAATGGTCATAGGTAACAATAAAAATATATACAATACTGTAAGTAATTAAAGTAGAGAATCAAGGTATGAATCCAATACATTAATCAGAGAATCAATGTAAAAAGTACAATAATTAAAGCAGAGAAACAATGTAAAAAATACAGTACAGTAATTAGATACAATACAATAAGCATAGAATCAATGTAAAAAGTACAATACAATAATTAAAGCAAAAATAAAGGTGACCCTGCTCAAAAGAGCTTACAATCTACAACGAGATGGAGGTTACACAAAGTACAGGGGCTTATCATATTGATGGTCCAGGCATCTTGAGAAAGTGGAGGATAGAAATAAAGTTACATGTACATGAATGGTCAACAAACAATCTGTGTAGAGCTTTTGGGTTTGGTGGAGTTTGAAGAAGAGTTATGTTGAGAGAGATAGTGAATGGGCTATAAATAGTACAAAGGACTTCTATTAAGGAGCATAATAGGCCACCTTAAAAATATATATTTTTAGGGAGCGTCTAAAGCTATACAAGTTGGGGATAATCCTGATTTCTTGGGGTAGAAAGTTTCAGAGAATTGGTGCAGCTCAAGAGAAGTCTTGGAGCTGTGAGTGGGAGGATCGGATTAGTGCAGATGTTAGTCGAAGATCATTTGTAGAACGTAGACAACAGGTGGGTAATAGACAGAGATGAGGGAAGAGATGTAGGGAGGTGCTGTACTGTGAAGAGCTTTGTAGGTGAGAACAAGCAATTTGAATTGGATCCTGTAGTGTACGGGCATCCGGTGCAATGACTGGCACAGAGCTCAGATGCATCTGAGTAACGATTGGCCAGATGGGTGATCCATGCTGTTGAATTAAGGATGGACTGGAGAGGGGAAAGTTTGGAGAGGGGAAGGCCGATTAACAGATAATTGCAGTAGTCAAGGAGGGAATGCATTTGGTCCACGGTGAAGGTTTTTGTTGCTTCCATGGTGAGAATGGGACAGACTCTAGAAATGTTCTTCAGGTGCAGGCGACAAGAGCAGAGGTGAGATTGTATATAGGAAATGAAGGAGAGATCAGAATCAAACATAACACCCAGACAGCGAGCCTGCTGTCTAGGTGTTATCGTGGTGCCGCACACTGAGATGTCAGATTTAGGGAGGTTAGTGGAGGGCAGGAGCAGAAGAAGTTCAGTTTTGGAAAGGTTGAGTTTTAAATAGAGAGCAGACATGATGTTGGAAACTGCAGCTAAACAGTCATTGGTGTTCTGTAATACAGCGGGGGTAAGGTCAAGGACTGAAGTGTGTAATTGTGTGTCATCAGCATAAAGATGGTACTGAAAGCCAAATCAGCTACTGATGGTGTGTCCAATTGTGGCCGTGTAGAGAGAGAAGAGAAGAAAGCCGAGAATCGAACGCTGAAGGACCCCAATACTGAGAGGAAGATGGGAGGAAGTGGAGCCAGCGAATGATACACTGAAATAACAGAAAGATAGGAAGAGAGCGGTGTCCTTTATGTAGTGGAATGCAGCATAGAGAGTACAAGATGGTGGTAAACAGTGTCAAAAGCTGCATGGAGGTCAAGAAGAATAAGCAGAGAGTGTTCACCAATACGTTTTGCCATCAGAAGGTCATTGGTCACTTTGATAAGGGCAGTTTCTGTAGAGTGAAGGGGGCTGAAACCAGACTGTAATGGGTCTAGAAGAGAGTGAGTGGAGAGGGATCCGGGTGAGGCGAGAGTAGGCCAGTAGCTCCAAAGTTTAGAGATGAAGAGAAGATTGGAGACTGGTCTGTAGTTCTTTGTGCAGGATGGGTTCAGAGAAGTTTTCTTAAATAATGAAGTAATGATAGAATGTTTGAAGGAGGAGGGGAAGATGCCATAAGAGGCACTTATATAACAACTGGAACAGCACCTCCTACTTGTACATTCTATCTATAGGGGAGTGGTTTTGGATGATTTTATGACAACCAGACATATCAATGGCGTAAGTGTTCTCAGTTTTGAGAAATGGAATGCTCCTTTAAGGCCTTGTTAGGTTTGTGTAGACGGGCTGATCCCAGTTGGAGTTGGGACTGTGGGAAGGAGGAATGTCCAAGCTATTAAAGATTGGAGTGGCGTAAGGTTGCTGAACGGAATGGTAGTAAGGATACTGGTACGAACTGGAAGGGTAACTGAAGTAAGGATTATAGTAGTTGTAGCTTGGGAGGTCTGTGTAGTTACACTGTGAGCTAGAGAAAGGACTGTGTAATGTGGAATTGGACATGGTGGTGGCACAAGCCTGGGAACTGTAGGAGTTGTTATCAGAATGAGTAGGACACCCATGAGATTGATCATCGTAATGACTAGGAATCAGCTGCTCCATATTGCTGTACGGTCTTTGCTGACCAGACTTGGCAGATGAGGTTGAATTTGAAGGACTTTTATGGGACCAAACCAATGCCTGTTGAATACTGTCTGGATGTGCGTATGGTGCGGCGTAAGATGGTCCAATAGGATTCTGCCCATGGTCGACTGAAAAAGCCCCATGGTCATTAAGAGGAAAGTACTGGTCGAATTCATGGACATCAAATGCCTTGAAGTTGTTAATGAATTCACTGGGAAATTTGTTTTGACCTTAAAGAAGAGGAAAAGAGGGAAACATTATTCTATTATGCTACAATGTATCAATATTTATTTTAATGAGACAGAGTTTTAGGGAAAATTCAAGAACCTATAATGGACAGGATGTCCACCTCCAATAATAAAATAAAATGTACTCAGTATTGCCTCAGCCACCTTATGTATTAAGTTAAGTTCATGCTTTAATAAAGAAATCTTAGATGCATCCAGAGAATCTGTTTTTGGCAACTTTTGCCTCCTGGGTTTAAGGCTGAGAAAAAAAAATAATTCTAGATAACTAAAAGCTGCTAACACCAAGTATCTCATTTTTACAGTCAATCAACTGCACCGTAAAAAATAAAGAATTCAAAAATAGCCAAAAAATCATAGAAATAGTAATGCATCATCTTCAAGTACATGAGTGACCTGCCAGGAAATTCTTGATTGATGAGGTGCACATTCGCTTTAAAGGGGTGTTCTACTTTTGGAAAAATACCTTAACAAATGACAGGGTGGTAATAAGTCCTCCAATAAAGAACCTTTTTTTCACCCAAAGTGGAGAGGAGTTAAGAGAGTCTCACCCATATGTGCATTACACAGTTACATTGAGACTGTAATTCTTTATTTTACCTGCTCTGGGGAACTAGCTATCCTCCTTATGGAGAAGAATCTGCCTGCTGGCATAAGGAGACAGATAAGCTGATAAGGAGATTTATAGCCACAATGGTCCTCTGGGAAACATGCAAATTGTCACTTCAGTGAGGAAGTGAAAAACTCTAATGCCACCCAATAAGGGAAGCAATCCTTAAGCTCATAATCAACTCTTAAACAAGCCTTTTAATGTGACTTAGGATTTGTGCCAGATCAGAACCCAAAACTGCAGACGCTGCGTTTCAGGGAGACTGACCCTCATCATTGCAGTGTGTGGGATATTCTGATCTGGCTGTATGAGAGGCTAAGATGAGGTCTGGGGAACTAGCTATCCTCCTTATGGAGAGAAATCTGCCTGCCGGAATAAGGACACAAATAAGCTGATAAGGAGACTTATAGCCGCAATGCTCCTCTGAGAAATATGCAAATTATCACTTCAGTGAGGAAGTGAAAACCTCTAATGCCACCCAATAAGGGTAGCCATCCTTAAAGTCATAATTGACTCTCTAATGAGCCTTTTAAAATGACTTAGGATTTGTGTCAGATCAGAACCTTAAACTGCAGATGCTGCGTTTCGGGGTGACTGCCCCTCATCAGTGCAGTGTGTGGGAATTCTGATTTACCTACAGAAGCAGTGCAGGATAATAAACTTCTTGCACACAACAATCAAAAAAGAGTATCTTCCATGTGAAACCTCATTACCAAGCTCTCCATGGAGATGACCATCTCCAGTTCCAAAGTCGTAGTTGTACATTTGGGAACCAGGGTGGTGGCCCAATTCAGCCCTAGAGTCGGAGTTGCTTTGCCCACCGTTGACGCTCTTCCTCCTGCGTGGCTGATATTTATAGTCTGGGTGATCCTTTTTGTGTTGCACTTGGAGTCGCTTGGCTTCCTCTACAAAGGGATACTTCTCACATTTACTCATTAGACTGAAGGGAGAGGGAAATAAAAAGTCAATAGTCAAAGTCCAAATATTGTACGTGGTCAATATGAGTACAAGGTCACCAAAACCTCGCAAAAATAAGGTCACAATATTGGTCTGACCGACCAATCACCAATAAAGTTTGTTGAGAGTTCACCATTTCTCAAATTTGGGCATTCAATTTTTTGTCATTGAGATATTTTAATGCAAATAAATGGTATTTTGAAAAAAAGTAACATTTTTAAAATTTTAATTCTCTTATGGCTCTTTCAAAAATGTTTTATTATACATTAAAATTTCAACTGCCCAAAACATTTCATTTGAGGCTCCGCTCAGTAACGCTCCTTTTTTAAAGCAGATATTGTGTACAATTCTGGACTCCGGTGTATTAGAAAGAAATAGCTGAACTAGAGCGGGTGCAGAGGAGAGTAACCTGGGTTATTAGAGGACTGAGGGGTCTGCAATACCAAGACAGGTTATTAGAGGACTGAGGGGTCTGCAATACCAAGACAGGTTATTAGAGGACTGAGGGGTCTGCAATACCAAGACAGGTTATTAGAGGACTGGGGGGTCTGCAATACCAAGACAGGTTATTAGAGGAGCTGAGGGGTCTGCAATACCAAGACAGGTTATTAGAGGACTGGGTGATCTGCAATACCAAGACAGGTTATTAGAGGACTGAGGGGTCTGCAATACCAAGACAGGTTATTAGAGGACTGGGGGGTCTGCAATACCAAGACAGGTTATTAGAGGACTGAGGGGTCTGCAATACCAAGACAGGTTATTAGAGGACTGAGGGGTCTGCAATACCAAGACAGGTTATTAGAGGACTGAGGGGTCTGCAATACCAGGACCGGTTATTAGAGGACTGATGGGTCTACAATACTAAGACAGGTTATTAGAGGACTGAGGGGTCTGCAATACCAAGACAGGTTATTAGAGGACTGAGGGGTCTGCAATACCAAGACAGGTTATTAGAGGACTGAGGGGTCTGCAATACCAAGACAGGTTATTAGAGGACTGAGGGGTCTGCAATACCAAGACAGGTTATTAGAGGACTGAGGGGTCTGCAATACCAAGACAGGTTATTAGAGGACTGGGGGGTCTGCAATACCAAGACAGGTTATTAGAGGACTGAGGGGTCTGCAATACCAAGACAGGTTATTAGAGGACTGAGGGGTCTGCAATACCAAGACAGGTTATTAGAGGACTGAGGGGTCTGCAATACCAGGACCGGTTATTAGAGGACTGATGGGTCTACAATACTAAGACAGGTTATTAGAGGACTGAGGGGTCTGCAATACCAAGACAGGTTATTAGAGGACTGAGGGGTCTGCAATACCAAGACAGGTTATTAGAGGACTGAGGGGTCTGCAATACCAAGACAGGTTATTAGAGGACTGAGGGGTCTGCAATACCAGGACAGGTTATTAGAGGACTGAGGGGTCTGCAATACCAAGACAGGTTATTAGAGGACTGGGGGGTCTGCAATACCAAGACAGGTTATTAGAGGACTGAGGGGTCTGCAATACCAAGACAGGTTATTAGAGGACTGAGGGGTCTGCAATACCAAGACAGGTTATTAGAGGACTGAGGGGTCTGCAATACCAAGACAGGTTATTAGAGGACTGAGGGGTCTGCAATACCAAGACAGGTTATTAGAGGACTGAGGGGTCTGCAATACCAAGACAGGTTATTAGAGGACTGAGGGTCTGCAATACCAAGACAGGTTATTAAACTTGGGGTTATTTAGTTTGGAAAAATGAAGGCTTAGGGGTGATCTTATAATAATGTATAAATATATGAGGGGACAGTACAGAGAACTTTCTAATGATCTTTTTATCCCTGAACCTGAGACGGGGACAAGGGGGCGTCCTCTACGTCTGGCGAAGGAAGGTTTAATCATAATCACAGATGCAGATTCTTTACTGTAAGAGCAGTGAGACTATAGACTCTTTTATGTAAGAGCAGTGAAATTATGGATTCTTTATTGTACGAGCAGTGAGACTATGGATTCTTTACTGTAAAAGTAGTGAGACTATGGACCCTTTACTGTAAAAGCAATGAGACTATGGACCCTTTACTGTATGAGCAGTGAGACTATGGATTCTATACTGTAAGAGCAGTGAGACTATGGAGCTCTCCACCACATGATGTTGTAATGAGTGATTCACTACTAAAATTTAAAGAGAACTAGTGATGGGCGAATCCTAAATTACTCGGAATCGCTTGACTCTAGCGAGTCCGAACCCAGGACTCGCTACTCGTTGCGAGTCTAGCGAGTCCAATGTTAATGAATGGGGAAGCGAGTAATAGCGAGTAGTGTGCGATTTACAAATCACAGATGTGTCTCGGAAGCTTCAGCCTGAAGCAATCCTAGTTTTGCCATTGATTTGCATTGGACTCGTTTACTTTGCAGTAATCGCTGGGAAACTCGCACAGATAAGAGTCCTGTCTGCTCAGTGTCCAGGCTGCCGCAGCTCCAGGGTCCTAGAGCCCGCCTGCTGCCTGATGTAGCATTGCTGAGATTGTTCTCAGTCTGCTCATTCCCTGTACATAGACATCTATATCTATGCACAGGGATGTAGCAGAGAGGACATCGCGTTTTGGACTGCGTCGGACAGAAGAGAAGTTTTTTAATTAAAGATGGAGTCCCTAATGGCTTTTTTTTTTATTTCTAATAAAAAATTTTCTCTGTGTTGTGTTTTTTTTAAAACAATTTAATAGAAATTCATGGCGGTCACGCCAATATTAGACATGACCGCCATGAATTTCTATTAAATTGTTTTAAAAAAAATCACAACACAGAGAAAATTTTTTATTAGAAATAAAAAAAAAGCCATTAGGGACTCCATCTTTAATTAAAAAACTCCTCTTCTGTTCGACGCAGTCCAAAATGCGATGTCCTCTCTGCTACATCCCCTGTGCATAGATATAGATGTCTATGCACAGGGAATGAGCAGACTGAGAACAATCTCAGCACTGCTACATCATCTCTGTGAGCAGGTGGGCTCTAGGACCCTGGAGCTGGCAGCCAGCACACAGAGAAGACAGCTGGACTCGGCTCGCAATATAACAGCAGTTACTCTGCGAGTTTCCCTGCTATCACTGGCACAGTAGCCGAGTCTAATGCAAGACAATAGCAATCCTAGTTTTGTCAGCGTTTGCCATTGATTTGCATTGGACTCGTGCGAGTAATCACTGGGAAACTCGCAGAGTACCGAGTCCTGCGAGTCCCTTACTACTCGCCGAGTAACGAGTCCTAGCGAGTAGATTCGCCCATCCCTAAAGAGAACCTGCCACCCCCCTGGTGCTTTCTAAAGTGAAAGCACCACTGAATGTTGCATGTACGATAGTGATGGGCGAGTCCTAAATTACTCGGAATCGCTTGACTCTAGCGAGTCCGAGACTCGCTACTCGTTGCGAGTCTAGCGAGTCCAATGTTAATGAATGGGGAAGCGAGTAGTAGCGAATAATGTGCGATTTACAAATCGCAGATGTGTCTCGGAAAGCGCTCGCATTGTTATTGTTAAGTGCGCACAAGTAGTCGCACAAGCAGGTAGCGTACGTGCTATTTGCAGGTAAGAGAGCAGCAACGCACTGGTCTGCCACAGAAAAACTAAAGCTGAAGGGGTTATTATGACCCAAAATCTATCAGGTGCAAAAAAATAAGAAATAGAACCTCAGCTAAGCCTCTGACTTCAGCTATTAGGAAAGCTGAGTGAGTAAGCTAAGCTATGAGGTCGGTCCTGTGTGCACTGTAAGGCTGCTCCTCCCTGCCTGCCTGCCTACAGTCCTCTACACAGTACTCCTCTGTCCTCCTGGTAGCTCTCAGGAGAGCTGTTTGGGTTAAATATAAGGAATCTTGAAGTTTCCCTACACTGACTGACACTCCCTAT
This sequence comes from Allobates femoralis, assembly GCA_033576535.1. NCBI lineage: Eukaryota > Metazoa > Chordata > Amphibia > Anura > Aromobatidae > Allobates > Allobates femoralis. Next base: position 175,923 of record JARQOC010000027.1, on the reverse strand, counting down.
GATCTGCTTCAGCATCTTCCTCACCCTGCACTAGGCTCAGATCTTCACAGAAATGTGGAGGAAATGGCAGTGGTAAGGCTTATACACAGCCTTGCCTGTCATACATGACATAGGCATCACGATGGACAGAAGCCAATCATAGTCCTGCCACAACCAACATGGCTGTGGCATTACTGAATATGATTGGCTAACATGCTTGTCCATCTTCACAAGTTTTCTGACCTAACACGCTAGGCTAACACGCTAGCGATGTGATATAGTGAGTCTAGCGAGTGAGAAAAAGTAAACTCTGACAAAACTAGGATTGCCATTGACTTGCATTGGACTCGTTACTGTGCGAGTAATCGCTGGGAAACTCGAAGAGTACCGAGTCCTGCAAGTCCCTTACTACTCGCCGAGTAACGAGTCCTAGCGAGTAGACTCGCCCATCCCTAATGTACGGTGTAAGGTGTGTACCATATCTATACCCCCCTGTAACCCCCAAAAAAACAGTTTGTAAAGTTCAGAGTTAAGGGGTCAGAGGGGCCTTATCTGACTACGCGATCCTCGTCGTCGGCCCAGTTAACCCCGCCTCCTGACTGTGTGTTTTACCTTCTCTTCGGCCCAACTGATCTAATGGTGCATACGTGTGATGGAAGCACCAGAGCCCACCCTGTTAAATATTATGCTGTATGCAGGGTGCTTGCGTCACACGCATGTGCCGTTACAGCAGCTGGGCCGAAGAGGAGGCGGAACACACAAGCAGGAGGCAGGGAGGACTGGACTGGCAGCCATCTCCACACACAATTACCAGATCCATCAAACCCCTTAACTCTGAACTTTACAAACTGTTTTTTTTGGGGTACCAGGGGATATAGACATGGCACACACCTTCTCTGAATGCAGTATATGTGGCACCCCAGTGGTCGGTGCGCTATGAAGGGGTACTGCACCCAGACCAGCGTGTGTGGTATCCCAGTGGCCAGTAAATGGGGAGGTTCATATGTGGCTTTCATCACATATCCACACACTTAGCTCTAGGGGGACAATTGGTTAAACCCGTCACCAGGGTAACTGGTCCTAGTGGCAGGTAATATAAGTGATTAGTGGAGAGTGGGAGAGAGAGTGAGAAAAGAGACATGAAGAGAGAGGTTGAGGAGGACCCTTCAGGAAACGTAGAGAGTGGGCAACCCAGAAAGGGTGGTGGCCCAGATAGAGAGGGGAGCCTGCGGGTGTAAGCTAAAACCAGGCGTCAGATCGTCTATCTATCAGTGTGGGAGGATCCCAGTCCACGAAACGGAGTGCCAGCTCCGAGTGTGGTACAGGCAAATTCAACTCTGAGCCGCCAACACCGGTCCGACCAAGGAGACTTCAGCCTCCGGGTCACCTGTAACAGCAACTAATCTAAGAGCCAGGGCCTGCAGAAATCCCCAGGAGATAGCGGCAATCCAGAGAAGGTTCTTACCCGAGTTCAGAATTACAGAGAAAAGACATACAGGCAGCCATATCAGGTTTTATACAGGCCAGCGCTGCTACACCACTGAGGACAGAGGGCGAAGCCAGTGGGACACCTTTGAAAGCCACAGAAGGACACCACATTCATTGGTCACTACCCAGGCCAGCTACCCAAGACTGTAGACCCATCCATTTAACTTTGAAAGTGACCAGTAAACCCGTACAGAGACTCAGCTATGTGTGTGTGTCATTCCTTTCTTCCTGCAGAGCTGTCTCGCTGTGCCTGTGACCTCAACTGCAGCTGTGACAACTAGTACTACAGAGAACTGCCCAGGGGACACCGCTCCACCTGCGGGGAGCCATATCATCAGGCTGCCTATCCATCATCCTCAGAGGCCTGAAGCAGCGCTGGTGCTATCAACAGATACCGCAGTTGGCAATCTGAACAAATCACGTTTATTATTTTCTTTTCTACACTTTTCAGTGACCACCAGGGCCACGGACCCAGGCACCGACCAGTGACAGCATCCAAAATCAATGCCCGGGATCCGAGTTCCTAAACCCCTGGGTGAGTCACATACATGCTGCATTCAGTGGAGCTTTCACTTTGGAAAGCACCAGGGGGGTGACAGGTTCTCTTTAAGAATGGCCTGGATGCCTTTATTGAAAAATATAATATTACAGGTATTGCTGTATGTGGATATTCAGGAAGGAATTTTTTCTGCCATGTGGAGCTTAGTGTTGCCACATGGGGTTTTTGCCTTCCTCTGGATAAATATGTTTAAGCTATGGGTTGAAGTAGATGGACTTAAAGTGCAACTTCAACTTTAAAAACTCTGAAACTATGACAGCAAAATATTTTGTGGTTTTCCCTTTAAGGCCCAGTCTCACATAACGACGCATCAGCGATCCCAATCCCGATAACGATGTGCATAGATCGCTGGTTCATTGTTTACACATCGCTGGTAAGATGTCAAACAGGCATCTCACCAGCAATGTGTAAAACGACGCACCGACGATCCAGAATTATACATAGGTCGTTGTGAATTTTCTCTCCATAGCAAAGTGTGGCGCCCCGCAACGAGTGCGTCACAAGAGGGTATTGCAGCCGCATTATCCTCTGACTCAGCAATGAAATAGTTAACTCTGAGATCCAACCCAAACATGCAACACCTAGAACAGAGGGCCAATCCTAGGTCCTGGTGGGTGGAGTGTTAGGGAAGTGTAGTAGAACAAATTGTTAGTCTAGAGAGTTAGAGAATAATCTAGAACCTGAGGAGAGCAGACTAGAGCTTGGAGAGGAGCGGGGGCTCCGCACCCCGTGCGGGCCCCTGGGCCGTCACCGGACGGGTGTCAGCACCTGAGGCCTTAACTACCGGGATTGGGCATTTCTACACGGGTTCCCAAAAGACTCCCGTGCCCACAACTCACAGCCGGTTCACTGGTACCGAAGCTGGCAGCAGTTCACCTCTGCCACGCGAACCAGCCCCGTGGAGGATCAGCTTTACAGGAGCACCCCACACCAGCCAGTTTCCAGTCGTCTAACCAGCGGTGTACCCACTGAGGGACCCAAGGCTCCCCAAAGCATCCAGAACGTACATCATGGATAGGGCATTGAAGCAGCCTCCCCGTACCCGACATGGTATTCCTGGGCGACGCTGGCAAAAAGAAGGAGCTAAGTAGGTAGAATGGAGGAACACTTGCGGATCTCTGAGGAGCACTATCACTGCTGAGTCCACCCGGTCTTCTACTCAACCACTGTATACCATGTACTGCCTGCTGGTTACAGTAAAGACCCGTTGCAGAGACTAACTGTGTCCGTGTTTCCTTATGAACTGTCCGGCATTAACTAAAGGTAACCGCAGCTGCCGCACAACATCTTGAGCAGCTCCAGCCTCCGGGGATCACCGCTCAGCCTGTGGGGAGCGTAACATCTTGCTGCTGTGCATCCCCCGGAGGTTCCGCAGCGTCGGTAGCCCTTACCGAACTACTCATAGGTGGCGTCACGAAGAAAACAAATTAAATTCCTTTAATCTGTTCCCGTAAGACGTCTTCACTTTTGATCTGCACTACACCGGGCCCCACTACCGGCAGGCGCGGCCCACCCGTGACAAGGAAGGGAGAAGAATCGCCTGTCTAAACCGGAGTCAGCCGGCCGCGGTGAGTCAGAATTTGGCGTCACGAACAGGATACGAGCAGGCCCGTTATCCAACGGGTATATTGTGCTTAAACTGGACTTTATTGTCTACAATTTGGACTTTGTTCGTCCCTAAAAGAACTTTCCCGCCTTTACACCTTTGGGTCAAGATGGCGCCCAAGATGGCGTTCCCGCCACAAGAAGCCGCCACGTGAAGCCCAGGAGTGAGTCAACCCCCCCCCTCATCGTGGGAGGGCTAAAGACAAAAGGCGCCAAACTCTTTGTCCGCCCTGATTGCTCGAATCAACCATGGGGGCGGACCCCAAAGACTTTTCCCACAATTGGACTACAAAAGCCCAGAGGAAATGGGAGTGTCATAGACACACCGACAGAAAGAGAAGACTTCTTCACCAGCTCAACCAGGACGTCTAAACCGGTTGAACAGGTGTGGTTTCCCTCCAAGAAGAATGGCCAGCATGAGACTCCAAGACCTGATGCGGGAGGTCGAGGCAGAGGCCAGAGCAGCCGTCAGCCAACCGGTCCGGATCCTGCCCTTACCATAGATGGCAGCCCCGACTTCTGGCTCGAGGCTTTACAAGACCTCCGAGTGCGACTACTTGAGACAGTGGAGTGGACGATTCGCAGCTGGAGCGCGACCCTAGGCAGACGACTACACCATGCGATGCAGCAGAGCCGACCGGGTACAGCTTCTCCAAGCCCAGACGACGTCACCAGCTTCTCGACCGCCTCGCCGACGCCTACCACCTGTCCTGCTCCGTCACCAGAGCCAATAGACTGTATCATTCCCAAGAGGACCACGGCACAACCCGTTCCAGCGGTCAGCACCGCAGCCGACCCCGTTCTTGAGCCGGAGCTTATAACATGCTCCATTGAAGAACTCGATCTTTACCAGGTTCCCACCGAGGAACCCGCGACGTGTTTCACCACTACCGAGACAGTCGCTAGTTTCGTCCCCGTACCGGAGGCTTCCCTTGCCATTGCCGAGGCCTACCTGGTAACCGGGATTGGAACACCTTTACCTGCGGAAACAGATGAAGAAGCAGGCAGCCTGGAAGCCCTGCAGGACGTCCCTACGGAAGGATCCACAGCACCACCGCCCTGTTGTACAACGGAACAAGCTTCAACATCTCTCATCATCGAGCAGCCTGATGTAGTCATCGAGGAAGAGGTCGGAGAGGATGACGACGAGACCCACAGCACCGCTGAGGATTTCGACACCGGGTTCGCTTGGGGAGACTCCAAGGAACTTTCCACCGGTACACAGCTCGGGTACACTGGTCGGGTGCACTACCGACACCTTCCCCTGTGCCGTTCCGCCGGGTTCCAATCCAGACAGCCCGCCAAGTTCAAGCTTCCCGCCAAACCACCGACTCCACTACTCATCTCTACACCCCGAGCCGTAACGACGGAGATGTACGCCAGAGACGACGAGAGGAGTGGCAAGCCCGAGAACGCGCCAACATGCAGGCCCGTGCCGAGGCTTGCCGCCAGCCGCCGCTGCCTGATGAACTCCGCCGTGAAGGTAGAATTTCCACCTTTAACTTACATACCGGGTGGGGGTTCGCTTGGGAGGTGGGTTTGAATGAGGAGGTGTTTGTGGGGCGCCGGGACGTTGAGTCAAACTTTTCAAGAGGACATCCCGATCGCGACCTATACCGGGGCGATATAGTCACCTACGAGCGCTATGCTTGTGCAGATGGGTGGTTTGCTATCCGGGTCCGCCATCACCCTCAGAGCCAGTGACTTTAAAACTTGAACTTCCTCAATGACTCTGTTCCCGTTAGTCACTGACTGTGTGATCTTGCTGCTACAGCCTGGACTCTAGTTAAAGTACAGTCGACCGCACGCCGGGTCCGCACAAAGTGATTTCCTGTTTCTTTGCTTATATCACCAAAGCATACCTTTACCTGTTTTTCTATTTTAATAAAAGTGTGTCATATATGTATAAAAATGCAAAAACCTCTGTAATGTGAGTAGTTTGACGCTTGGGGACAAGCTGATTTAACCAAGGGGGAGTGTGGCGCCCCGCAACGAGTGCGTCACAAGAGGGTATTGCAGCCGCAATATCCTCTGACTCAGCAATGAAATAGTTAACTCTGAGATCCAACCCAAACATGCAACACCTAGAACAGAGGGCCAATCCTAGGTCCTGGTGGGTGGAGTGTTAGGGAAGTGTAGTAGAACAAATTGTTAGTCTAGAGAGTTAGAGAATAATCTAGAACCTGAGGAGAGCAGACTAGAGCTTGGAGAGGAGCGGGGGCTCCGCACCCCGTGCGGGCCCCTGGGCCGTCACCGGACGGGTGTCAGCACCTGAGGCCTTAACTACCGGGATTGGGCATTTCTACACGGGTTCCCAAAAGACTCCCGTGCCCACAACTCACAGCCGGTTCACTGGTACCGAAGCTGGCAGCAGTTCACCTCTGCCACGCGAACCAGCCCCGTGGAGGATCAGCTTTACAGGAGCACCCCACACCAGCCAGTTTCCAGTCGTCTAACCAGCGGTGTACCCACCGAGGGACCCAAGGCTCCCCAAAGCATCCAGAACGTACATCATGGATAGGGCATTGAAGCAGCCTCCCCGTACCCGACCTGGTATTCCTGGGCGACGCTGGCAAAAAGAAGGAGCTAAGTAGGTAGAATGGAGGAACACTTGCGGATCTCTGAGGAGCACTATCACTGCTGAGTCCACCCGGTCTTCTACTCAACCACTGTATACCATGTACTGCCTGCTGGTTACAGTAAAGATCCGTTGCAGAGACTAACTGTGTCCGTGTTTCCTTATGAACTGTCCGGCATTAACTAAAGGTAACCGCAGCTGCCGCACAACATCTTGAGCAGCTCCAGCCTCCGGGGATCACCGCTCAGCCTGTGGGGAGCGTAACATCTTGCTGCTGTCCATCCCCCGGAGGTTCCGCAGCGTCGGTAGCCCTTACCGAACTACTCATAGGTGGCGTCACGAAGAAAACAAATTAAATTCCTTTAATCTGTTCCCGTAAGACGTCTTCACTTTTGATCTGCACTACACCGGGCCCCACTACCGGCAGGCGCGGCCCACCCGTGACAAGGAAGGGAGAAGAATCGCCTGTCTAAACCGGAGTCAGCCGGCCGCGGTGAGTCAAAAGCATTGAGATTGTTGCTCATTATCTTTGTCAAACACAACGATGTAGCGTTCCCAGCAGAAGCACAACGACGCAGGAATGACCCAGAGCAGTGTGTAACGATCAACGATCTCACAGCAGGGGCCTGATTGTCGGTGCGTGTCACATAGAACGACATCGCTGTCGTGACATCAAATTTCGTGATGCAACAGCGATCCCAATAGCAATCTCGTTAGCGATCTCTTTATGTGTGACAGGGCCTTTAGAATCAAGTGTTTGTTTATGTCTCCCTTTTTTCTGCTATGAAAATAATCCTGCTATTCCCAATGTGGCTATAAAAAAAAAGTTAAAAATATGTTGTTTTTATGGATTACATTTTTTTAAATTCGCAGTCTTTATGCAGAGCTGAGATACTATTTTGATATCCGTTTTGAATATACATGTTCCATTTTTGTGGTTTTCTCTTCTTTTTATATCAATCATAACTTAACCATCTACTATATAATTGCCGTAGGCATTTTCGTGTCGGACCCCGAAAACGTGCCGTGGATATGTCACACTGTGACGTCACCACGGCGAAGCATTGGCCGCGTAGCGGCCAATGCGAGGCGTCAGCTGCGCGAGCAATGGCCGCGAGGCCATTGCGAGTCGCTGGCCGAAAATAGAACCAGAGGCTCGGCCACAAAAGCTAGCGATTTCCCGCTCAGGTAGCGAGTCGCTAGCCTCAGCGGGAAATCGCTAGCTTTGTGGCCGAGCCTCTGGTTCTATTTTCGGCCAGCGACTCGCAATGCCCGCTTCCATAAGGATTACCGCAACCGCGCCGCATTGCGACTCGCTGGCTGAGTGCGAGCACTTGTGGCGCGATTGCGGTAATCCCCATAAGGATTACCGCAACCGCGCCGCATTGCGAGTCGCTGGCTGAGTGCGAGCACTTGCGGCGTGGTTGCGGTAATCCCCATAAAGATTACCGCAATCGCGCCGCAAGTGCAAGTTGCGGCGCGGTTGCGGTAATCCCCATAGAAAGTATAGGGGGACTTGCGGCAGGTGCGGCAAGTGCGGTTTTGCCGCACCTGCCGCAAGTCCCCCTATACTTTGTATGGGGATTACCGCAACCGCGCCGCAGATGCGGTTTTTTAATAAAATAAAATAATTTTAATACAAATAAATTCAATTAAAATAACAAATAATAAATAAATTTAATAATAAAAAAAATATTAAAAAAAAAATTATAAATAATAAAATAAAAAATGATAAAAAAAAAATATATAATTAAAGTATTGGACCCCCCAAAAAAAGTATTGGACCCCCCAAAAAAAGTATTGGACCCCCCCAAAAAAGTATTGGACCCCCCAAAAAAGTATTGGACCCCCCCCAAAAGTATTGGACCCCCCCCAAAAGTATTGGACCCCCCAAAAAAAGTATTGGACCCCCCCAAAAGTATTGGACCCCCCAAAAAAAGTATTGGACCCCCCCCAAAAGTATTGTACCCCCCCAAAAAGTATTGGACCCCCCAAAAAAAGTATTGGACCCCCCCAAAAAAGTATTGGACCCCCCCCTCAAAAGTATTGGACCCCCCAAAAAAAGTATTGGACCCCCCAAAAAAAGTATTGACCCCCACCCCAAAGTATTGGACCCCCCCCCAAAAGTATTGGACCCCCCAAAAAAAGTATTGGACCCCCCAAAAAAAGTATTGGACCCCCCCCAAAAGTATTGGACCCCCCAAAAAAAAGTATTGGACCCCCCCCCAAAAGTATTGGACCCCCAAAAAAAGTATTGGACCCCCCAAAAAAAGTATTGGACCCCCCCCAAAAGTATTGGACCCCCCAAAAAAAGTATTTGACCCCCCAAAAAAAGTATTGGACCCCCCAAAAAAAGTATTGGACCCCCAAAAAAAAGTATTGGACCCCCCCAAAAGTATTGGACCCCCCAAAAAAAGTATTGGACCCCCAAAAAAAGTATTGGACCCCCCCAAAAAGTATTGGACCCCCCAAAAAAAGTATTGGACCCCCCAAAAAAAGTATTGGACCCCCCAAAACAAGTATTGGACCCCCCCCAAAAGTATTGGACCCCCCAAAAAAAGTATTGGACCCCCCAAAAAAAGTATTGGACCCCCCCAAAAGTATTGGACCCCCCAAAAAAAGTATTGGACCCCCCAAAAAAAGTATTGGACCCCTCAAAAAAACTATTGGACCCCCCAAAAACAGTATTGGACCCCCCAAAAAAAGTATTGGACCCCCCCCCAAAAGTATTGGACCCCCCAAAAAAAGTATTGGACCCCCCAAAAAAAGTATTGGACCCCTCAAAAAAAGTATTGGACCCCCCAAAAAAAGTATTGGACCCCCCAAAAAAAGTATTGGACCCCCCCCAAAAGTATTGGACCCCCCCAAAAAAGTATTGGACCCCCCAAAAAAAGTATTGGACCCCCCAAAATAAGTATTGGACCCCCCAAAATAAGTATTGGACCCCCCCAAAAAAAGTATTGGACCCCCCCCAAAAGTATTGGACCCCCCCAAAAAAAGTATTGGACCCCCCAAAAAAAGTATTGGACCCCCCCCAAAAGTATTGGACACCCCAAAAAAAGTATTGGACCCCCCAAAAAAAGTATTGGACCCCCCCAAAAGTATTGGACCCCCCCAAAAAAAGTATTGGACCCCCCAAAAAAAGTATTGGACCCCCCAAAACAAGTATTGGACCCCCCCAAAAGTATTGGACCCCCAAAAAAAGTATTGGACCCCCCAAAAAAAGTATTGGACCCCCCCCAAAAGTATTGGACCCCCCAAAAAAAGTATTGGACCCCCCAAAAAAAGTATTGGACCCCTCAAAAAAAGTATTGGACCCCCCAAAAAAAGTATTGGACCCCCCAAAAAAAGTATTGGACCCCCCCAAAAGTATTGGACCCCCCAAAAAAAGTATTGGACCCCCCAAAAAAAGTATTGGACCCCTCAAAAAAACTATTGGACCCCCCAAAAAAAGTATTGGACCCCCAAAAAAAGTATTGGACCCCCCCAAAAAAGTATTTGACCCCCCCCAAAAGTATTGGACCCCCCCAAAAAAGTATTGCACCCCTCAAAAAAAGTATTGGACCCCCCCAAAAAAGTATTGGACCCCCAAAAAAAGTATTGGACCCCCCCAAAAGTATTGGACCCCCCAAAAAAAGTATTGGACCCCCCAAAAAAAGTATTGGACCCCTCAAAAAAAGTATTGGACTCCCCAAAAAAAGTATTGGACCCCCCAAAAAAAGTATTGGACCCCCCCAAAAGTATTGGACCCCCCAAAAAAAGTATTGGACCCCCCCAAAAAAGTATTGGACCCCCCAAAAAAAGTATTGTACCCCCCAAAAAAAGTATTGGACCCCAAAAAAAAGTATTGGACCCCCCCAAAAAAGTATTGGACCCCCCCAAAAAAGTATTGGACCCCCCCCAAAAAGTATTGGACCCCCCCAAAAAGTATTGCACCCCCCCAAAAAACTATTCACACCCCCCCGAAAAACTATTCACACCCCCCCGAAAAGTCCTCACACCAGCTATAACTACTATAATCAAATTAATGCACGTTCTAGAATCCCGATGCATTTGCATCGGGCTCACAGCTAGTCTTATATATATATATATAAAGGTGAGTGTGTATATGTATGTGTGTATGTTTCACCCCCGCCCACTTCATAGTCATGCCCACTCCACAAAGCTGAGTATATGTGTGGCACCCCAGAGTTCGGTTGCCGCAGTGACATTACCTCCCTCGGGGGTGATGTCATGCTTGGAAGTAAGAAGGGGTATCCACACCAGGGAAGCCCACAGCATGCAACACCTTTCCTCACTCCAGATCAGAAGGGGGAGCTCTGACTGGGTTCAGGGGAGACTTCCCTATAAATTTCGGCTTGGGTGTTCGGAGTTAGTCATTTCAGTTCCTAGGAGGACTGTGAAGACATCCTGTTGATCCGATTAGTGTGTGGCGCCCCTGCGACCAGGAGGCCACAAAGGGAATTGCAGCCAGGAAGGTAGGAAAGACAGTTGAACCCCAACACCCTCACAGCCCACACAACCCACATACCAGTAGAGGGCAGCACCCAACCCGGAGCCTGGAACTCTAGGCAGGCAAGGGATGGTGGGTTTAGAGACAGTGGGTGGGCCAGCAAGTAGTTCAGGTGACAGAGGGTAGATATAGAGAAGAGGGAGGAGAAAGGAGTCAGTAGGCCGGTGTAGGCTGAGATGCAAAGACAGAGGCACATGTCCTGGAAGAGTGGGGTGGAAGGAGCGCAGACTCTGGAGAGCCAGTGCGGGCCACAGAGAGAAAGCCTATCCGGAGCCAGCACCCCAGGAGTGTGAGGGACGAGAGGACCAGTAGTACTGGATCCTAGATCCACGGCTGAGACGGCAGACTGCAGGCGGAGTAGCCCTCCTATTGAACCCAAAGACACGGTTAGAAGGAGCCTGGTAGAGCCTCACCCAGGAGGACTATTGGATGCTAGGCTGGCAGTAGAGTGTCGGCTCTAAAGGGGACCGTTGCTTCACTCGGTATCCCCAGATAACTGACGGGGGACTCTAGCTACACGTTAGGGTTCCCACCCCAAAGGACAGGCAGTTCAATGACAACCTGGAGGACCCACAGGGGCCTGAGTCACCGCCATACTGTCCGGAGACGCACACCAAGCGAGAGAGAGAGAGAGAATCAGAGCCTGGAAAGGACAGAGAATGAGTGAGGGGTCATAGTAAGGAACAACCTGGCTGCAGGGAGTAAAGGAACCCGGAGGGGAGAGTTATGCCCGCGTAAAGACTGTAAACTGTGACTGTGAACTGTAACTGAAACTGTAACGGAGAGAAGTTGAGAAGTAAACACAGTGAACCCTGACTCTGACTCCCTTGCATGATTCTGCCTGCACATGATTCCCTCCAAAGAGGTCTGCCGAAGACCACAACCTGGAGAGCCACAGCTTGTCAGCTCTGAACGCTGAAGGAGGATTTCTGCAGCATCAGGACAGTAATTGCACTGCACCCAGCACCAGCCAGCATCATACCCTACACTACACTTCATCATCACTGCCCCGGGGAACCTAGTTCTACCCGCGGAGAACTATTCCATCTTAGCTGCCATTACATTATCCCCGGAGGTTCTGCAGCAGTGGTGGTCCTCACTACTGACCACAAACCATGGGTGGCGTCACGACTGACATTATCCCCTGTAAATATTCCCCTTCTCACTGTCAGGCCAGTGACACGGTCCGGATCAGGACCACCCGTTACATCCCCAGTAGCAGACCCGGTCCGGCACCGAGTACCCCGTCCCAGTGGGCTCGACAAGTGCTAAGCTCGTCCGATGATACAGACTAGCAAGTGTGAGTGACCCGTAGGAGAGGGTCTGAGGAAGGAGAGAAGCAGGCCTGGGGAGTGGAGACAGTTACTGGCTCACTCAAGTGCAGAGCGCTAGAAGCAGACACCAGAGTCTGAGGTTGTGAGGGTACTACAGACCCAGCAGACAAAATCGGACGATGGGAGACTCCACAACTCCCGGCCACATCCAAGCACCTGGAGGCACAGCAGTATTGGAGAGCTCAGGAACAGTTGCCAGAGGAGTGGTGCTCGGGAAGGGCACGAGCTGCCTGCCATACGGGTGAGGGACTTACAATCAGGAAGAGAGGGTCACAGCTTAGCCATAAGCAGCCAGGACCAGCTAAGAGGAGTGCAGCAGGGAAGCCTCAGAACTCACCGGGGAGGAGATCCGCAACTTGCTTCCAGGCCACCTGGATTCCTAACATCTCCTGTGGACAGTGTCTTGGTCTGAACCTGCAACTGCCAGTAAAGGTAAATGATATGTGCTGTGTGTCTGTCGGTTATTCCGCGCCCTCAGTCCTGCACTCCAAAGGCCCACCATCGCCATAGACTATACCGGTTGCCCTGGGGAATTCCTCCTCCCATGGGGAGTGATATCACCATTGCTGCGATTCCATCATCCTCAGACATCCTGCACTGCAGCATCAGTCATCAATAGCCGAACATAACGGGTGGCGTCATGACAACCATCCCCAACACCTTATCCCCTGAACTTTTAAATTAATACCCAGGGTCATGGAGCCGGGTCTCTACTCCTGTGATTCCCCAGAAGTACCAAAGCCCGGTTCCGAGAACCCCACGACCCTGGGGGTGCATCAATTTCCTAGCTTCACGTACGGTTACTGTGTGCCATAGGCTTTATTGAAGTGTGTGACTGTTGCCATTACTGTACCACGCGGCACATGGGAAGCCGAAAAGGTGTGCCGTCATGGGTGGAACCTTAGAAAAGACATGAAGCCCTGCGCTCTGATGTCTGCCGGTGGGACTCAGGAAGCCCTGACCCGGAAATCCCCTGTACACTCAATTCCCCGCCTACAGAGTGGTAGACTGATAAACCATTAGAGAGTCAAAGCCTGGGAGCAATTCACCCGAGGGGAGGAAAGGTTGTGAAGTGGTCAAAGAAGGTGGAGAGGGATCCAGGGGGGCGGTAGACAATGGCCAGTTGGAGGTTGCAGGGGGAGTAGATGTGAGCGGAGTGTGCCTCGAAGGAGGGGAGGGGGGTGGAGTAAGTGGAAAGAGGGAGCAATCGTTGGCCAGAAGTAGGCCAACACCTCCGCCACAGGTGTTGGTGGGGTGGGGAGTGTGGGAAAGCGTGAATCAGCCGTAGGAGAGGGCAGCCAGGGAGGTTGTGTCAGAGGGGGTAAGCTAGGTCTCCATGATGTCGAGGAAGGAGAGTTTTTTGGAGATGAAGAGGTCATGGATAAGTGTGAGTTTGTTACAGACCGAGCGGGTGTTCCAGAGTGCGCCGGGTAGGGGGACAGGGGAAGCCGGGGTGGGGGGAATGGGTCAGAGGTTAAGGGGGTTACGAGGGTTGGTGATGGGTTGTCGGAGTGGGATGGAGGAAAGTGAGGTGGTATGGTGGGATGGGCCAGGATTAGTGGAAATGTCACCGGATAGTAGGAGGAGCAAAGAGAGGGTTAGGAGGTGGGAGCAGAGGAGCTTGTGTGGTGGGCGTGTTTGTCTAGAGATGGTGGGTTGAAAGTAGAGGAAAAGTTCAGAGCATTGGGTGAGGTGGGTAGGAAGGATGGAGGATGAGAGCAGAATTTCTTTGCTCAGTGGGGGGATGAGTGGGGGTAATAGGAAGTGGAGAAGGATGGGAGTGAAGGTGAGAAAAAGCGGGAACATGGTGGGGTAAGTAGGGGAGGAGTGGTTACTGGGGTCAGAGGTAGCCGGGGATCTGGTGTGGCAAGCGTGAGTTCAAAATTATGGGTGGGTTTGCCGCGTTTGAGGTTCGGCCAGGTGATGAGATGCAGTCCGGGGGAGGAGATGCAGTTCAGGGATGAGACGCAGTCCGGTGAAGAGGTGATGCAGCCAAGGACGTCGCGGCCAGGATGAGTTGGTGCAGGTGAAGCAGCCGAGGATGAGGTGATGCAGCCGAGGATAAGGTGATGCAGCCGAGGATGAGGTGATGCAGCCGAGGATGAGGTGATGCAGCTGAGGGTGTGGTGATGCAGCCGAGGGTGTGGTGATGCAGCCGAGGATGAGGTGATGCAGCCGAGGATGAGATGATGCAGCCGAGGGTGTGGTGATGCAGCCGAGGATGAGGTGATGCAGCCGGGATGAGGTGGTGCAGCCAGGGATGAGGTGATGCAGCCGAGGATGAGGTGATGCAGCCGAGGATAAGGTGATGCAGCCGAGGATGAGGTGAGGCAGCCGGGATGAGGTGAAGCAGCCGGGTTGACGTGAAGCAGCCGGGATGAGGTGAAGCAGCCAGGGTGTGGTGAAACAGCTGGGGGTGAGATGATGTAGCCCAGGAGGGGATAATGCAGCCAAGGGGGGTGAAGCAGCCAGGGGATGAGATGAAGCAGCCAGGGGGTGAGATGAAGCAGCCAGGGGATGAAATGAAGCAGCCAGGGCATGAGATGATGCAACCAGAGGATGAGATGATGCAGCCAGAGGATTAGATGATGCAGCCAGAGGATCAGATGATGCAGCCAGAGGATGGGGTGGCGTAGCCGGTGAAGAGGTGGCGCAGTCAGGGGTTAGAACCAGCCTAGCGTCGGATGTAGTTGGTGGATCAGGTACAGCCAGGGAGGAGATGCTGACATGCTGTCAGGATCAGATGTAGCCGGGGATGAATTGCAGCCAGGGATCAAATGCAGCAAGGGGGGTCCATATGGCAGAGGGGTCGCTGCAGCCAGAAGGGTCCGTGAGGCCGAGGGGGCCTGTACAGTAGGGCAAATGCAGCCGGGGCATCAGTGAGGCAGCCTGGGTCAGATGCAGCCAAAGGGGTCCGTGCGGCAGAGGGGTCACTGTAGCCGGTGGTCATGGGGCAGAGGAGTCTGCAAAGCAGAGGGGTTAAAGCATCTATGGGGACCATGAGATAGAGGGGTCCGTTCAGAGTGTCCATGCAGCAGAGGGGCCTGATGATACCAGGTGGTCAGGGGCCCAAGGTAGTGGTGTAGGAGATGGGCACTTCTGACCAGTTAGCAGGCTGTGGCAGGCTGGGGGCTGCTGTGGAGCATCAGGCTGGGGGACCGATGGAGGCAGGGCACCGCACGCGGCGTCGCTGATCCCTGCTCAGCGTACAGCCCCGCCCCACTGTGGAGGGACCCGAGGGTAGTGCTGCCGGCCCCACTGGGTCCACAGCTTAGGTAGGCAGTGGTGGGCTCCGTGGGTAGCGCCGTCTGTCCCCCGCAGCCCGCAGCTATGCAGCGCCGTGGGGGGCCGGGCACCGCCATAGGAGCCCAGGAGTGGGGCTGGACAGGCCGCGGTCGGGACCCACAGCGGTGGTGGGGAGAGGTGGAGGGCGGGAGCAGCGGCACCACACTTACCGGTGGCGTCTGGGCAAGGGCGAGCCGGGCTGGCCGCACGAGGGTCCGGGGCTGCTGCAAGGAGGAGCACACCAGGTGGATGATGCAGCCTCTGCCACCTGGACTGCAGGAGGGCCGCGGGTGCAGGCTGCGGCTCAGGGCCAAGGCACTGGAGCAGGACGTGCCCGCAGTATCTAGATGGAGCGGCTCCCCAGGCCACTGCTGAATCCACCGCTTCACACCAAAAGCATGGAGTTTACCGGGTAGTTCAGGAATGTTTTTTTTTTTTTACTCCCTATATTTGCTGCAAGTTCTTAAGTTCGTTCTCTTTGGTGTTTTTTCTATTTACGCCAGAGTGATAAGTTTGAATGTCCTACTGTAAAAGATTGAACATTCTGTTTGATTCTTATATTTTTATGTTAAATACCATAAATAAAGAATTCCAAAAAAGAATATGAGCGGGGCTTTAGTAAACATCCTTTAAACTTTAAGCAGGTAAAAGGGGTACAACATCACATCCCCAGTGGAAACAATCCGCCCATTAAAGAGAGGTACCGGCCTGTACCCCAGCTCACTATCAATGTGCCAAAGAGATGTTATCGGAAATGAAGGAGGCTGGGGTGATCACAGATAGTTGTAGCCCCCAGCCAGCTCCATTAGTCCTGGTAAAGAAAAAAGATGGTACAATGAGAATGTGTGTTGACTACAGGCAGATAAATCACATCTATCTATCTATCTATCTATCTATCTAATATCTAATATATAATTGCCGTAGCTCACTTCCGTCATATTCGGCGCTACTTCCGTCGTCGTGGACGTGGCTGCCTCTCAAAGCCTAACTCGCAATGGCTTTGCGAGTCCTTGCAGAATAGCCTCTACTCTCTGTCAAAGGTTCACTTGCAATCTCTTGGACTCCTAACTCGCAAAGCCTCACTCGCAATGGCTTTGCGAGTCCGTGCAGAATACGCTCAAGTAACTCGCAAACCCTCTCACAATGGCTTTGCGAGTCTTCATACAATAGCCTCCACTGTGAGTCAAAGCTTCACTTGCAATGGCCGGGACTCCTGACTCGCAAACAGTCTCTCTCTCTCTCCCTTATCCCACGCACAGTCTGCACCCTCTCCTCACCTCCTGGACTCCACCTACTCATCTATGGCCCCCGCAGCCCCCTGGAAGTGCAGCCTCTCCATACCTCCTTCAGGTGCCTGCTCAGTGACAAGGAGGAGGAGGAGGCAGCTCCAGGAAGAAGCCGACACCGAAGGGAACACACACGGAGGGAGGAACGGAGGGAGAGGGGAAAGCAAGCAGGCTCATGGGACAACCTCTCCTTACTGAGGTGAAAGAAGGAGCTGCAGCCAGGTCACTG
Organism: Allobates femoralis; assembly: GCA_033576535.1. NCBI lineage: Eukaryota > Metazoa > Chordata > Amphibia > Anura > Aromobatidae > Allobates > Allobates femoralis. Next base: position 159,067 of record JARQOC010000027.1, on the reverse strand, counting down.
AGCTGTGTGTGGCACCACAGCTCCCAGCATCCCACTCCTATCTCTGTCATTACACTGCAGCCAGGTCACTGAGCTGTGTGTGGCACCACAGCTCCCAGCATGCCACTCCTATCTCTGTCATTACGCTGCAGCCAGGTCACTGAGCTGTGTGTGGCACCACAGCTCCCAGCATGCCACTCCTATCTCTGTCATTACACTGCAGCCAGGTCACTGAGCTGTGTGTGGCACCATAGCTCCCAGCATGCCACTCCTATCTCTGTCATTACACTGCAGCCAGGTCACTGAGCTGTGTGTGGCACCACAGCTCCCAGCATGCCACTCCTATCTCTGTCATTACACTGCAGCCAGGTCACTGAGCTGTGTGTGGCACCACAGCTCCCAGCATCCCACTCCTATCTATGTAATTACGCTGCAGCCAGGTCACTGAGCTGTGTGTGGCACCACAGCTCCCAGCATCCCACTCCTATCTATGTCATTACGCTGCAGCCAGGTCACAGAGCTGTGTGTGGCACAACAGCTCCCAGCATGCCACTCCTATCTCTGTGATTAGAGCTGTGCTTCTGCCCTACAGCCTCCGCTCTCCTCTCCCGGTCCTCTGCCCTCCAGCCTCCGCTCTTCTTTCCCTGTCCTCTGCCCTCCAGCCTCCCCTCTCCTCTCCCTCTCCTCTGCCCTCCAGCCTCCGCTTTCCTCTCCCTGTCCTCTGCCCTCCAGCTCTTCTCTCCCTGTCCTCTGCCCTCCAGCGTCCCCTGTCCTCTGCCCTCCAGCCTCCCCTGTCCTTTGCCCTCCAGCCTCCCATGTCCTTTGCCCTCCAGCCTCCCCTGTCCTCTGCCCTCCAGCCTCCCCTGTCCTTTGCCCTCCAGCCTCCCCTCTCCCTGTCCTCTGCCCTCCAGCCTCCGCTCTCCTCTGCCCTCCAGCCTCCCCTCTCCTCTGCCCTCCAGCCTCCGCTCTCCTCTGCCCTCCAGCCTCCGCTCTTCTCTGCCCTCCAGCCTCCGCTCTCCTCTGCCCTCCAGCCTCCGCTATCCTCTCCCTGTCCTCTGCCCTCCAACCTCCGCTCTCCTCTCCCTGTCCTCTGCCCTCCAGCCTCCGCTCTCCTCTCCCTGTCCTCTGCCCTACAGCCTCCGCTCTCCTCTCCCTGTCCCCTGCCCTACAGCCTCCGCTCTCCTCTCCCGGTCCTCTGCCCTCCAGCCTCTGCTCTCCTCTCCCTGTTCTCTACCCACCAGCCTCCCCTCTCCTCTCCCTGTTCTCTGCCCTCCAGCCTCTGCTCTACTCTCCCCTGTCCTCTGCCCTCCAGCCTCCGCCATCCAGCCTCCGCTCTCCTCTGGCCTCCAGCCTCCGCTCTCCTCTGCCCTCCAGCCTCCCCTGTCCTTTGCCCTCCAGCCTCCGCTCTCCTCTGCCCTCCAGCCTCCGCTCTCCTCTGCCTTCCAGCCTCCGCTCTCCTCTGCCCTCCAGCCTCCGCTCTCCTCTGCCCTCCAGCCTCCGCACTCCTCTGCCCTACAGCCTCCGCTCTCCAGCCTCTGCTCTCCTCTCCCTGTCCTCTGCCCTCCAGCCTCTGCCCTCCACTCTCCTCTGCCCTCCAAGCCTCCGCTCTCCTCTCCCTGTCCTCTGCCCTCCAGCCTCCGCTCTCCTCTCCCTGTCCTCTGCCCTCCAGCCTCTGCCCTCCACTCTCCTCTGCCCTCCAGCCTCCGCTCTCCTCTCCCTGTCCTCTGCCCTCCAGCCTCCGCTCTCCTCTCCCTGTCCTCTGCCCTCCAGCCTTCGCTCTCCTCTCCCTGTCCTCTGCCCTCCAGCCTCCGCTCTCCTATCCCTGTTCTCTGCCCTCCAGCCTCCGCACTCCTCTCCCTGTCCTCTGCCCTCCAGCCTCCGCTTTCCTCTCCCCTGTCCTCTGCCCTCCAGCCTCCGCCCTCCTCTGCCCTCCAGCCTCTGCTTTCCTTGTCCTCTGCCCTCCAGAATCCGCTCTCCTCTCCCTGTTCTCTGCCCTCCAGCCTCCGCTCTATTCTCCGCTCTCCTCTGCCCTCCAGCCTCCCTTCTACCCTGCCCTCCAGCCTCCCCTGTCCTTTGCCCTCCAGCCTCCGCTCTCCTCTGCCCTCCAGCCTCCGCTCTCCTCTGCCCTCCAGCCTCCGCTCTCCTCTGCCCTCCAGCCTCCGCTCTCCTCTGCCCTCCAGCCTCCGCTCTCCTCTGCCCTCCAGCCTCCGCTCTCCTCTCCCTGTCCTCTGCCCTCCAGCCTCCGCTCTCCTCTGCCCTCCAGCCTCCGCTCTCCTCTCCCTGTCCTCTGCCCTCCAGCCTCTGCCCTCCACTCTCCTCTGCCCTCCAGCCTCCGCTCTCCTCTCCCTGTCCTCTGCCCTCCAGCCTCCGCTCTCCTCTCCCTGTCCTCTGCCCTCCAGCCTCCGCTCTCCTCTCCCTGTCCTCTGCCCTCCAGCCTCTGCCCTCCACTCTCCTCTGCCCTCCAGTCTCCGCTCTCCTCTCCCTGTCCTCTGCCCTCCAGCCTCCGCTCTCCTCTCCCTGTCCTCTGCCCTCCAGCCTCCGCTCTCCTCTCCCTGTCCTCTGCCCTCCAGCCTCCGCTCTCCTATCCTTGTTCTCTGCCCTCCAGCCTCCGCTCTCCTCTCCCTGTCCTCTGCCCTCCAGCCTCCGCTTTCCTCTCCCCTGTCCTCTGCCCTCCAGCCTCCGCCCTCCTGCCTCTGCTCTCCTCTCCCTGTCCTCTGCCCTCCAGCCTCCGCTCTCCTCTCCCTGTTCTCTGCCCTCCAGCCTCCGCTCTACTCTCCGCTCTCCAGCCTCCGCTCTCCTCTCCCTGTCCTCTGCCCTCCAGCCTCCGCTCTCCTCTCCCTGTCCTCTGCCCTCCAGCCTCCGCTCTCCTCTCCCTGTCCTCTGCCCTCCAGCCTCCGCTCTCCTCTCCCTGTCCTCTGCCCTCCAGCCTCCGCTCTCCTCACCCCTCCATATGCAATGTACAGTATGTGTATATATCTGTGTATGTAGGCACTTCCGTCACTTTGTCCGCACTTCCCTCAACTTTCTACACACCACACACACACACTTCGCTATACTTACCACCGGGCCTGCATCCGCTGCCTGGATCCTCAGTCGACATGTCGCCGCCCCCGAACTACTAGATCCAATATAGCATCCAAGATGTCTCGCCAAACTACCCGGACGACATATTGAATCCAGTCGTCCGAAGGGCGGCCACATGTCAACTCAGGATCCAGGCGGCGGGGAAGAAGCAGGGTCAGTGGTAAGTATAGCGGAGTGTGTGTATGTGTATGTGTGTGTATGTTTGTGCTGAACACTCTGCCCACGGTGCTGCGCTGACCACTCTGCCCACGCTGCTGCGCTGACCACTCTGCCCGCGGCGCTGCGCTGACCACTCTGCCCACGGCGCTGCGCTGACCACTCTGCCCACGGCGCTGCGCTGACCACTCTGCCCACGGCGCTGCCCTGACCACTCTGCCCACGGCGCTGCCCTGACCAAGCTCACCGCACTCACTGCTAACAACTGAGCCACCGCACTCACTGCTAACCACTGAGCCACCGCATTCACTGCTAACCACTGAGCCACCGCACTCACTGCTAACTACTGAGCCACCGCACTCACTGCTAACCACTGAGCCACCGTATACTGTGCTACCCACAGAGCCGCCTGTATACACACAATTAATTTCACCGCACTCCCGTAACTATTAGTAAATAAACTATATATGGAGTCTAGACTACCCGATTCTTTAGAATCGGGCTCACAGCTAGTCTAATCTTAATATATAATTGCCGTAGCTCACTTCCGTCGTCAAAGACGTGGCTGCCTCTCAAAGCCTAACTCGCAATGGCTTTGCGAGTCCTTGCACAATACCCTCCACTCTCTGTCAAAGGTTCACTTGCAATGTCTTGGACTCCTAACTCGCAAAGCCTCTCACAATGGCTTTGCGAGTCTTCACACAATAGGCTCCACTGTGAGTCAAAGCTTCACTTGCAATGGCCGGGACTCCTGACTCGCAAACAGTCTCTCTCTCTCTCCCTTATCTGCTCAGTGACAAGGAGGAGGAGGAGGCAGCTCCAGGAAGAAGCCGACACCGAAGGGAACACACATGGAGGGAGGAACGGAGGGACAGGGGAAAGGAAGCCGGCTCCTGGGGACAACCTCTCCTCACTCAGGTGAACGAAGGAGCTGCAGCCAGGTCACAGAGCAGTGTGTGGCACCACAGCCCCCAGCATGCCATGCCTATCTCTGTCATTACACTGCAGCCAGGTCACAGAGCAGTGTGTGGCACAACAGCTCCCAGCATGCCATGCCTATCTCTGTCATTACACTGCAGCCAGGTCACAGAGCAGTGTGTGGCACCACAGCTCCCAGCATGCCATGCCTATCTCTGTCATTACACTGCAGCCAGGTCACTGAGCTGTGTGTGGCACAACAGCTCCCAGCATGCCATGCCTATCTCTGTCATTACACTGCAGCCAGGTCACAGAGCAGTGTGTGGCACAACAGCTCCCAGCATGCTATGCCTATCTCTGTCATTACACTGCAGCCAGGTCACTGAGCTGTGTGTGGCACAACAGCTCCCAGCATGCCATGCCTATCTCTGTCATTACACTGCAACCAGGTCACAGAGCAGTGTGTGGCACAACAGCTCCCAGCATGCCATGCCTATCTCTGTCATTACACTGCAGCCAGGTCACAGAGCAGTGTGTGGCACCACAGCTCCCAGCATGCCATGCCTATCTCTGTCATTACACTGCAGCCAGGTCACAGAGCAGTGTGTGGCACCACAGCTCCCAACATGCCATGCCTATCTCTGTCATTACACTGCAGCCAGGTCACTGAGCTGTGTGTGGCACAACAACTCCCAGCATGCCATGCCTATCTCTCTCATTACACTGCAGCCAGGTCACAGAGCAGTGTGTGGCACCACAGCTCCCAGCATGCTATGCCTATCTCTGTCATTACACTGCAGCCAGGTCACTGAGCTGTGTGTGGCACAACAGCTCCCAGCATGCCATGCCTATCTCTGTCATTACACTGCAACCAGGTCACAGAGCAGTGTGTGGCACAACAGCTCCCAGCATGCCATGCCTATCTCTGTCATTACACTGCAGCCAGGTCACAGAGCAGTTGTGGCACAACAGCTCCCAGCATGCCATGCCTATCTCTGTCATTACACTGCAGCCAAGTCACAGAGCTGTGTGTGGCACCACAGCTCCCAGCATCCCACTCCTATCTATGTCATTACGCTGCAGCCAGGTCACAGAGCAGTGTGTGGCACCACAGCTCCCAGCATGCCATGCCTATCTCTGTCATTACACTGCAGCCAGGTCACAGAGCAGTGTGTGGCACCACAGCTCCTAGCATGCCATGCCTATCTCTGTCATTACACTGCAGCCAGGTCACAGAGCAGTGTGTGGCACAACAGCTCCCAGCATGCCATGCCTATCTCTGTCATTACACTGCAGCCAGGTCACTGAGCTGTGTGTGGCACCACAGCTCCCAGAATGCCATGCCTATCTCTGTGATTACACTGCAGCCAGGTCACAGAGCAGTGTGTAGCACAACAGCTCCCAGCATGCCATGCCTATCTCTGTCATTACACTACAGCCAGGTCACAGAGCAGTGTGTGGCACCACAGCTCCCAGCATGCCACTCCTATCTCTGTGATTACACTGCAGCCAGGTCACAGAGCAGTGTGTGGCACAACACCTCCCAGCATGCCATGCCTATCTCTGTCATTACACTGCAGCCAGGTCACAGAGCAGTGTGTGGCACAACAGCTCCCAGCATGCCATGCCTATCTCATTACACTGCAGCCAGGTCACAGAGCAGTGTGTGGCACAACAGCTCCCAGCATGCCATGCCTATCTCTGTCATTACACTGCAGCCAGGTCACTGAGCAGTGTGTGGCACCACAGCTCCCAGCATGCCATGCCTATCTCTGTCATTACACTGCAGCCAGGTCACTGAGCAGTGTGTGGCACCACAGCTCCCAGCATGCCATGCCTATCTCTGTCATTACACTGCAGCCAGGTCACAGAGCAGTGTCTGGCACCACAGCTCCCAGCATCCCACTCCTATCTCTGTCATTACGCTGCAGCCAGGTCACAGAGCAGTGTGTGGCACCACAGCTCCCAGCATGCCACTCCTATCTCTGTCATTACACTGCAGCCAGGTCACAGAACAGTGTGTCGCACCACAGCTCCCAGCATGCCACTCCTATCTCTGTCATTACACTGCAGCCAGGTCACTGAGCTGTGTGTGGCACCCCAGCTCCCAGCATGCCACTCCTATCTCTGTTATTACACTGCAGCCAGGTCACAGAGCAGTGTGTCGCACCACAGCTCCCAGCATGCCACTCCTATCTCTGTCATTACACTGCAGCCAGGTCACAGAGCAGTGTGTGGCACAACAGCTCCCAGCATGCCATGCCTATCTCTGTCATTACACTGCAGCCAGGTCACTGAGCTGTGTGTGGCACCACAGCTCCCAGCATGCCACTCCTATCTCTGTCATTACACTGCAGCCAGGTCACAGAGCAGTGTGTGGCACCACAGCTCCCAGCATGCCATGCCTATCTCTGTCATTACACTGCAGCCAGGTCACAGAGCAGTGTGTGGCACAACAGCTCCCAGCATGCCATGCCTACCTCTGTCATTACACTGCAGCCAGGTCACAGAGCAGTGTGTGGCACCATAGCTCCCAGCATGCCATGCCTATCTCTGTCATTACACTGCAGCCAGGTCACAGAGCTGTGTGTGGCACCACAGCTCCCAGCATCCCACTCCTATCTCTGTCATTACGCTGCAGCCAGGTCACAGAGCAGTGTGTGGCACCACAGCTCCCAGCATGCCACTCCTATCTCTGTCATTACACTGCAGCCAGGTCACAGAGCAGTGTGTCGCACCACAGCTCCCAGCATGCCACTCCTATCTCTGTCATTACACTGCAGCCAGGTCACAGAGCAGTGTGTGGCACAACAGCTCCCAGCATGCCAAGCCTATCTCTGTCATTACACTGCAGCCAGGTCACTGAGCTGTGTGTGGCACCACACCTCCCAGCATACCATGCCTATCTCTGTCATTACACTGCAGCCAGGTCACAGAGCTGTGTGTGGCACCACAGCTCCCAGCATCCCACTCCTATCTCTGTCATTACGCTGCAGCCAGGTCACAGAGCAGTGTGTGGCACCACAGCTCCCAGCATGCCACTCCTATCTCTGTCATTACACTGCAGCCAGGTCACAGAGCAGTGTGTCGCACCACAGCTCCCAGCATGCCACTCCTATCTCTGTCATTACACTGCAGCCAGGTCACAGAGCAGTGTGTGGCACAACAGCTCCCAGCATGCCAAGCCTATCTCTGTCATTACACTGCAGCCAGGTCACTGAGCTGTGTGTGGCACCACACCTCCCAGCGTGCCATGCCTATCTCTGTCATTACACTGCAGCCAGGTCACAGAGCTGTGTGTGGCACAACAGCTCCCAGCATGCCATGCCTATCTCTGTCATTACACTGCAGCCAGGTCACAGAGCAGTGTGTGGCACCACAGCTCCCAGCATCCCACTCCTATCTCTGTCATTACACTGCAGCCAGGTCACTCAGCTGTGTGTGGCACAACAGCTCCCAGCATGCCACTCCTATCTCTGTGATTAGAGCTGTGCCTCTGCCCTACATCCCTACCGCTCTCCTCTCCCGGTCCTCTGCCCTCCAGCCTCCGCTCTTCTCTCCCTGTCCTCTGCCCTCCAGCCTCCCCTCTCCTCTCTCCCTCTCCTCTGCCCTCCAGCCTCCGCTTTCCTCTCCCTGTCCTCTGCCCTCCAGCCTCCGCTCTTCTCTCCCTGTCCTCTGCCCTCCAGCGTCCCCTGTCCTCTGCCCTCCAGCCTCCCCTGTCCTCTGCCCTCCAGCCTCCCCTGTCCTTTGCCCTCCAGCCTCCCCTGTCCTCTGCCCTCCAGCCTCCCCTGTCCTTTGCCCTCCAGCCTCCCCTCTTCCTGTCCTCTGCCCTCCAGCCTCCGCTCTCCTCTGCCCTCCAGCCTCCGCTCTCCTCTGCCCTCCAGCCTCCGCTCTCCTCTCCCTGTCCTCTGCCCTTCAGCCTCCGCTCTCCTCTCCCTGTCCTCTGCCCTCCAGCCTCCGCTCTCCTCTCCCTGTCCTCTGCCCTACAGCCTCCGCTCTCCTCTCCCTGTCCTCTGCCCTACAGCCTCCGCTCTCCTCTCCCGGTCCTCTGCCCTCCAGCCTCCAGCCCCCGCTCTCCTCTCCCTGTTCTCTACCCTCCAGCCTCCCCTCTCCTCTCCCTGTTCTCTGCCCTCCAGCCTCCGCTCTACTCTCCCCTGTCCTCTGCCCTCCAGCCTCCGCTCTCCTCTGCCCTCCAGCCTCCGCTCTCCTCTGCCCTCCAGCCTCCCCTGTCCTTTGCCCTCCAGCCTCCGCTCTCCTCTCCCTGTCCTCTGCCCTCCAGCCTCCGCTCTCCTCACCCCTCCATATGCAATGTACAGTATGTGTATATATCTGTGTATGTAGGCACTTCCGTCACTTTGTCCGCACTTCCCTCAACTTTCTACACACACACACACTTCGCTATACTTACCACCGGGCCTGCGTCCGCTGCCTGGATCCTCAGTCGACATGTCGCCGCCCCCGAACTACTAGATCCAATATAGCGTCCAAGATGTCTCGCCAAACTACCCGGACGACATATTGAATCCAGTCGTCCGAAGGGCGGCCACATGTTAACTCAGGATCCAGGCGGCGGGGAAGAAGCAGGGTCGGTGGTAAGTATAGCGGAGTGTGTGTATGTGTGTGTGTGTGTGTGTATGTGTGTGTGTGTCTGTATGTGTGTGCTTACCACTCTGCCCACGGCGCTGTGCTGACCACTCTGCCCACGGCGCTGCGCTGACCACTCTGCCCACGGCGCTGCGCTGACCACTCTGCCCACGGCGCTGCGCTGACCACTCTGCCCACGGCGCTGCACTGACCACTCTGCCCACGGCGCTGCGCTGACCACTCTGCCCACGGCGCTGCGCTGACCACTCTGCCCACGGCGCTGCACTGACCACTCTGCCCACAGCGCTGCGCTGACCACTCTGCCCACGGTGCTGCGCTGACCACTCTGCCCACGGCGCTGCGCTGACCACTCTGCCCACGGCGCTGCCCTGACCACTCTGCCCACGGCGCTGCCCTGACCAATCTCACCGCACTCACTGCTAACCACTGAGCCACCGCACTCACTGCTAACCACTGAGCCACCGCACTCACTGCTAACTACTGAGCCACCGCACTCACTGCTACCCACTGAGCCACCATATACTGTGCTACCCACAGAGCCGCCTGTATACACATAATTCATTTCACCGCACTCCCGTAACTATTAGTAAATAAACTATATATGGATTCTAGACTACCCGATTCTTTAGAATCGGGCTCACAGCTAGTATATAATAATTACCTTATTACCTTAAGGCCACTTCCGTCATATTCGGCGCTACTTCCGTCGTCGTGGACGTGGCTGCCTCTCAAAGCCTAACTCGCAATGGCTTTGCGAGTCCTTGCAGAATAGCCTCCACTCTCTGTCAAAGGTTCACTTGCAATGTCTTGGAGTCCTAACTCGCAAAGCCTCACTCGCAATGGCTTTGCGAGTCCGTGCAGAATACGCTCAAGTAACTCGCAAAGCCTCTCACAATGGCTTTGCGAGTCTTCACACAATAGCCTCCACTGTGAGTCAAAGCTTCACTTGCAATGGCCGGGACTCCTGACTCGCAAACAGTCTCTCTCTCTCTCCCTTATCCCTCGCACAGTCTGCACCCTGTCATCACCTCCTGGACTCCACGTCCTCATCTATGGCCCCCCGCAGCCCCCTGGAAGTGCAGCCTCTCCATGCCTCCTTCAGGTGCCTGCTCAGTGAGAAGGAGGAGGAGGAGGCAGCTCCAGGAAGAAGCCGACACCGAAGGGAACACACACGGAGGGAGGAACGGAGGGAGAGGGGAAAGCAAGCAGGCTCCTGGGGACAACCACTCCTTACTGAGGTGAACGAAGGAGCTGCAGCCAGGTCACAGAGCAGTGTGTGGCACCACAGCTCCCAGCATGCCACTCCTATCTCTGTGATTAGAGCTGTGCCTCTGCCCTCCACTCTCCTCTGCCCTCCAGCCTCCGCTCTCCCCTCCCTGTCCTCTGCACTCCAGCCTCCGCTCTCCTCTGCCCTCCAGCCCCCGCTCTGCTCGCCCTGTCCTCTGCCCTCCAGCCTCCGCTCTCTCTCTGCCCTCCAGCCTCCGCTCTCCTCTCCCTGTCCTCTGCCCTCCAGCCTCCGCTCTCCTCTCCCTGTCCTCTGCCCTCCAGCCTCCGCTATCCTCTCCCTGTCCTCTGCCCTCCAGCCTCCGCCCTCCTCTCCCCTCCAGCCTCCGCCTCCCTCCCTGTCCTCTGCCCTCCAGCTCCCTCCCTCCCCTCTGCCCTCCAGCCTCCGCTCTCCTCTCCCTGTCCTCTGCCCTCCAGCCTCCGCTCTCCTCTCCCTGTCCTCTGCCCTCCAGCCTCCGCTCTCCTCTCCCTGTCCTCTGCCCTCCAGCCTCCACTCTCCACTCCCTGTCCTCTGCCCTCCAGCCTCCGCTCTCCTCTCCCTGTCCTCTGCCCTCCAGCCTCCGCCTCCTCCTGCCCTCCAGGCTCCGCTCTCCTCTCCCTGTCCTCTGCCCTCCAGCCTCAGCTCTCCTCTCCCTGTCCTCTGCCCTCCAGCCTCCACTCTCCACTCCCTGTCCTCTGCCCTCCAGCCTCCGCTCTCCTCTCCCTGACCTCTGCCCTCCAGCCTCCGCCCTCCTCTGCCCTCCAGCCTCCGCTCTCCTCTCCCTGTCCTCTGCCCTCCAGCCTCAGCTCTCCTCTCCCTGTCCTCTGCCCTCCAGCCTCCGCTCTCCTCTCCCTGTTCTCTACCCTCCAGCCTCCGCCCTCCTCTGCCCTCCAGCCTCCGCTCTTCTCTCCCTGTCCTCTGCCCTCCAGCCTCCGCTCTCCTCTGCCCTCCAGCCTCCGCTCTCCTCTGCCCTCCAGCCTCCGCTCTCCTCCTCCCTGTCCTCTGCCCTCCAGCCTCCGCCCTCCTCTGCCCTCCAGCCTCCGCTCTCCTCTCCCTGTCCTCTGCCCTCCAGCCTCCGCTCTCCTCTGCCCTCCAGCCTCCGCTCTCCCTCCTCCTCGTCCTCTGCCCTCCAGCCTCCGCTCTCCTCTCCCTTTCCTCTGCCCTCCAGCCTCCGCTCTCCTCTCCCTGTTCTCTATCCTCCAGCCTCCTCCGCTCTCCTCTCTCCTGTCCTCTACCCTCCAGCCTCCGCTCTCCTCTCCCTGTCCTCTGCCCTCCAGCCTCCGCTCTCCTCTCCCTGTCCTCTGCCCTCCAGCCTCCGCTCTCCTCTCCCTGTTCTCTACCCTCCAGCCTCCGCTATCCTCTCCCTGTCCTCTGCCCTCCAGCCTCCGCTCTCCTCTCCCTGTCCTCTGCCCTCCAGCCTCCGTTCTTCTCTCCCTGTCCTCTGACCTCCAGCCTCCACTCTCCTCTCCCTGTCCTCTGCCCTCCAGCCTCCGCTCTCCTCTCCCTGTTCTCTACCCTCCAGCCCCCGCTCTCCTCTCCCTCTCCTCTGCCCTCCAGCCTCCGCTCTCCTCTCCCTGTTCTCTGCCCTCCACCCTCCGCTCTCCTCTCCCTGTCCTCTGCCCTCCAGCCTCCGCCCTCCAGCCTCCGCTCTCCTCTGCCCTCACCTCCGCTCTCCTCTGCCCTCCAGCCTCCGCTCCACTCTGCCCTCCAGCCTCCGCTCTCCTCTGCCCTCCAGCCTCCGATCTCCTCTGCCCTGCAGCCTCCGCTTCCTCTGCCCTCCAGCCTCCGCTCTCCTCTGCCCTCAAGCCTCCGCTCTCCTTCTGCCCTCCAGCCTCCGCACTCCTCTCCCTGCCCTCCAGCCTCCAGCGTCCGCTCTCCTCTCCCTGTCCTCTGCCCTCCAGCCTCCGCTCTCCTCTCCCTGTCCTCTGCCCTACAGCCTCCGCTCTCCTCTCCCGGTCCTCTGCCCTCCTGCCTCCGCTCTTCTCTCCCTGTCCTCTGCCCTCCAGCCTCCACTCTCCTCTCCCTGTCCTCTGCCCTCCAGCCTCCGCTCTCCTCTCCCTGTCCTCTGCCCTACAGCCTCCGCTCTCCTCTCCCGGTCCTCTGCCCTCCAGCCTCAGCTCTTCTCTCCCTGTCCTCTGCCCTCCAGCCTCCCCTCTGCCCTCCAGCCTCCGCTTTCCTCTCCCTGTCCTCTGCCCTCCAGCCTCCGCTCTTCTCTCCCTGTCCTCTGCCCTTCAGCGTCCCCTGTCCTCTGCCCTCCAGCCTCCCCTGTCCTCTGCCCTCCTGCTTCCCCTGTTCTTTGCCCTCCAGCCTCCCCTCTCCCTGTCCTCTGCCCTCCAGCCTCCGCTCCTCCTCTGCCCTCCAGCCCTCCGCTCCTCCCTCTCCCTGTCCTCTGCCCTCCAGCGTCCGCTCTCCTCTCCCTGTCCTCTGCCCTCCAGCCTCCGCTCTCCTCTCCCTGTCCTCTGCCCTACAGCCTCCGCTCTCCTCTCCCGGTCCTCTGCCCTCCAGCCTCCGCTCTTATCTCCCTGTCCTCTGCCCTCCAGCCTCCGCTCTTATCTCCCTGTCCTCTGCCCTACAGCCTCCGCTCTTCTCTCCCTGTCCTCTGCCCTCCAGCCTCCGCTCTCCTCTCCCTGTCCTCTGCCCTGCAGCCTCCGCTCTCCTCTCCCGGTCCTCTGCCCTCCAGCCTCAGCTCTTCTCTCCCTGTCCTCTGCCCTCCAGCCTCCCCTCTGCCCTCCAGCCTCCGCTCTCCTCTCCCTGTCCTCTGCCCTCCAGCCTCTGCTCTCCTCTCCCTGTCCTCTGCCCTCCAGCCTCCGCTCTCTTATCCCTGTTCTCTGCCCTCCAGCCTCCGCTCCTCCTCTCCCTGTCCTCTGCCCTCCAGCCTCCGCTTCCTCCTCCCCTGTCCTCTGCCCTCCAGCCTCCGCCCTCCTCTGCCCTCCAGCCTCTGTTCTCTCTCTCCCTGTCCTCTGCCCTCCAGCCTCCGCTCTCCTCTCCCTGTTCTCTGCTCTCCAGCCTCCACTCTACTCTCCCTGTCCTCTGCCCTCCAGCCTCCGTACTCCAGCCTCCGCTCTCCTCTGCCCTCTAGCCTCCGCTCTACCCTGCCCTCCAGCCTCCCCTGTCCTTTGCCCTCCAGCCTCCGCTCTCCTCTTCCCTCCTGCCTCCGCTCACCTCTGCCCTCCATCCTCCGCTCTACTCTGCCCTCCAGCCTCCACTCTACTCTGCCCTCCAGCCTCCGCTCTACTCTGCCCTCCAACCTCCGCTCTCCTCTGCCCTCCAGCCTCCGCTCTCCTCTCCCTGTCCTCTGCCCTCCAGCCTCCGCTCTCCTCTCCCTGTCCTCTGCCCTTCAGCCTCCGCTCTCCTTCCCTGTTCTCTGCCCTCCAGCCTCCTCTCTACTCTCCCCTGTCCTCTGCCCTCCAGCCTCCGCCCTCCAGCCTCCGCTCTCCTCTGCCCTCCAGCATCCACTCTACCCTGCCCTCCAGCCTCCCCTGTCCTTTGCCCTCCAGCCTCCGCTCTCCTCTGCCCTCCAGCCTCCGCTCTCCTCTGCCCTCCAGCCTCCGCTCTCCTCTGCCCTCCAGCCTCCGCTCTCCTCTGCCTTCCAGCCTCCGCTCTCCTTGCCCTCCAGCCTCCGCTCTCCTCTCCCTGTCCTCTGCCCTCCAGCCTCCGCTCTCCTCTCCCTGTCCTCTGCCCTCCAGCCTCCGCTCTCCTCTCCCTGTCCTCTGCCCTACAGCCTCCGCTCTCCTCTCCCGATGCTCTGCCTCCAGCCTCCGCTCTTCTCTCCCTGTCCTCTGCCCTCCAGCCTCCGCTCTCCTCTCCCTGTCCTCTGCCCTCCAGCCTCCGCTCTCCTCTCCCTGTCCTCTGCCCTCCAGCCTCCGCTCTCCTCTGCCCTCCAGCCTCCCCTGTCCTTTGCCCTCCAGCCTCCGCTCTCCTCTGCCCTCCAGCCTCCGCTCTCCTCTGCCCTCCAGCCTCCACTCTCCTCTGCCCTCCAGCCTCCACTCTCCTCTGCCCTCCAGCCTCCACTCTCCTCTCCCTGTCCTCTGCCCTCCAGCCTCCGCTCTCCTCTCCCGGTCCTCTGCCCTCCAGCCTCAGCTCTTCTCTCCCTGTCCTCTGCCCTCCAGCCTCCCCTCTGCCCTCCAGCCTCCGCTTTCCTCTCCCTGTCCTCTGCCCTCCAGCCTCCGCTCTTCTCTCCCTGTCCTCTGCCCTTCAGCGTCCCCTGTCCTCTGCCCTCCAGCCTCCCCTGTCCTCTGCCCTCCTGCTTCCCCTGTTCTTTGCCCTCCAGCCTCCCCTCTCCCTGTCCTCTGCCCTCCAGCCTCCGCTCTCCTCTGCCCTCCAGCCTCCGCTCTCCTCTGCCCTCCAGCCTCCGCTCTCCTCTCCCTGTCCTCTGCCCTCCAGCGTCCGCTCTCCTCTCCCTGTCCTCTGCCCTCCAGCCTCCGCTCTCCTCTCCCTGTCCTCTGCCCTACAGCCTCCGCTCTCCTCTCCCGGTCCTCTGCCCTCCAGCCTCCGCTCTTATCTCCCTGTCCTCTGCCCTCCAGCCTCCGCTCTTATCTCCCTGTCCTCTGCCCTACAGCCTCCGCTCTTCTCTCCCTGTCCTCTGCCCTCCAGCCTCCGCTCTCCTCTCCCTGTCCTCTGCCCTGCAGCCTCCGCTCTCCTCTCCCGGTCCTCTGCCCTCCAGCCTCAGCTCTTCTCTCCCTGTCCTCTGCCCTCCAGCCTCCCCTCTGCCCTCCAGCCTCCGCTCTCCTCTCCCTGTCCTCTGCCCTCCAGCCTCTGCTCTCCTCTCCCTGTCCTCTGCCCTCCAGCCTCCGCTCTCTTATCCCTGTTCTCTGCCCTCCAGCCTCCGCTCTCCTCTCCCTGTCCTCTGCCCTCCAGCCTCCGCTTTCCTCTCCCCTGTCCTCTGCCCTCCAGCCTCCGCCCTCCTCTGCCCTCCAGCCTCTGCTCTCCTCTCCCTGTCCTCTGCCCTCCAGCCTCCGCTCTCCTCTCCCTGTTCTCTGCTCTCCAGCCTCCACTCTACTCTCCCCTGTCCTCTGCCCTCCAGCCTCCGTCCTCCAGCCTCCGCTCTCCTCTGCCCTCTAGCCTCCGCTCTACCCTGCCCTCCAGCCTCCCCTGTCCTTTGCTCTCCAGCCTCCGCTCTCCTCTTCCCTCCTGCCTCCGCTCTCCTCTGCCCTCCATCCTCCGCTCTACTCTGCCCTCCAGCCTCCACTCTACTCTGCCCTCCAGCCTCCGCTCTACTCTGCCCTCCAACCTCCGCTCTCCTCTGCCCTCCAGCCTCCGCTCTCCTCTCCCTGTCCTCTGCCCTCCAGCCTCCGCTCTCCTCTCCCTGTCCTCTGCCCTTCAGCCTCCGCTCTCCTCTCCCTGTTCTCTGCCCTCCAGCCTCCTCTCTACTCTCCCCTGTCCTCTGCCCTCCAGCCTCCGCCCTCCAGCCTCCGCTCTCCTCTGCCCTCCAGCCTCCACTCTACCCTGCCCTCCAGCCTCCCCTGTCCTTTGCCCTCCAGCCTCCGCTCTCCTCTGCCCTCCAGCCTCCGCTCTCCTCTGCCCTCCAGCCTCCGCTCTCCTCTGCCCTCCAGCCTCCGCTCTCCTCTGCCCTCCAGCCTCCGCTCTCCTTTGCCCTCCAGCCTCCGCTCTCCTCTCCCTGTCCTCTGCCCTCCAGCCTCCGCTCTCCTCTCCCTGTCCTCTGCCCTCCAGCCTCCGCTCTCCTCTCCCTGTCCTCTGCCCTACAGCCTCCGCTCTCCTCTCCCGGTGCTCTGCCTCCAGCCTCCGCTCTTCTCTCCCTGTCCTCTGCCCTCCAGCCTCCGCTCTCCTCTCCCTGTCCTCTGCCCTCCAGCCTCCGCTCTCCTCTCCCTGTCCTCTGCCCTCCAGCCTCCGCTCTCCTCTGCCCTCCAGCCTCCCCTGTCCTTTGCCCTCCAGCCTCCGCTCTCCTCTGCCCTCCAGCCTCCGCTCTCCTCTGCCCTCCAGCCTCCACTCTCCTCTGCCCTCCAGCCTCCACTCTCCTCTGCCCTCCAGCCTCCACTCTCCTCTCCCTGTCCTCTGCCCTCCAGCCTCCGCTCTCCTCTCCCTGTCCTCTGCCCTCCAGCCTCCGCTCTCCTCTCCCTGTCCTCTGCCCTACAGCCTCCGCTCTCCTCTCCCGGTCCTCTGCTCTCCAGCCTCCGCTCTTCTCTCCCTGTCCTCTGCCCTCCAGCCTCCACTCTCCTCTCCCTGTCCTCTGCCCTCCAGCCTCCACTCTCCTCTCCCTGTCCTCTGCCCTCCAGCCTCCGCTCTCCTCTGCCCTCCAGCCTCCCCTGTCCTTTGCCCTCCAGCCTCCGCTCTCCTCTGCCCTCCAGCCTCCGCTCTCCTCTGCCCTCCAGCCTCCGCTCTCCTCTGCCCTCCAGCCTCCGCTCTCCTCTGCACTCCAGCCTCCGCTCTCCTCTGCCCTCCAGCCTCCGTTCTCCTCTGCCCTCCAGCCTCCGCTCTCCTCTCCCTGTCCTCTGCCCTCCAGCCTCCGCTCTCCTCTCCCTGTCCTCTGCCCTTCAGCCTCCACTCTCCTCTCCCTGTCCTCTGCCCTCCAGCCTCCGCTCTCCTCACCCCTCCATATGCAATGTACAGTATGTGTATATATCTGTGTATGTAGGCACTTCCGTCACTTTGTCCGCACTTTCCTCAACTTTCTACACACACACACACACACACACTTCGCTATACTTACCACCGGGCCTGCGTCCGCTGCCTGGATCCTCAGTCAACATGTCGCCGCCCCCGAACTACTAGATCCAATATAGCGTCCAAGATGTCTCGACAAACTACACGGACGACATATTGAATCCAGTCGTCCGAAGGGCGGCCACATGTCAACTCAGGATCCAGGCGGTGGGGAAGAAGCAGGGTCGGTGGTAAGTATAGCGGAGTGTGTGTATGTGTGTGTGTATGTGTGTGTGTGTGTATGTTTGTGCTGAGCACTCTGCCCACGGCGCTGCGCTGACCACTCTGCCCACGGCGCTGTGCTGACCACTCTGCCCACGGCGCTGCGCTGACCACTCTGCCCACGGCGCTGCGCTGACCACTCTGCCCACGGCGCTGCGCTGACCACTCTGCCCACGGCGCTGCGCTGACCACTCTGCCCACGGCGCTGCCCTGACCACTCTGCCCACGGCGCTGCCCTGACCAATCTCACCTCACTCACTGCTAACTGAGCCACCGCACTCACTGCTAACCACTGAGCCACCGCACTCACTGCTAACCACTGAGCCACCGCACTCACTGCTAACCACTGAGCCACCGCACTCACTGCTAACCACTGAGCCACCGCACTCACTGCTAACCACTGAGCCACCGTATACTGTGCTACCCACAGAGCCGCCTGTATACACACAATTCATTTCACCGCACTCCCGTAACTATTAGTAAATAAACTATATATGGATTCTAGACTACCCGATTCTTTAGAATCGGGCTCACAGCTAGTCCACTATATAATTGTCTAATGTTCTCTGTCACGGAAATTGTGCGACATTTAGAGGCCGCTCACTGGTGCCCACCGGATCGGGCGCCAATGAGCGCAGACTGTGCAAATAGGCGCGAGAATTCAATGTTCGAATTTCGTGCCAATTTGCAGCCCGGCGACAGCGCCGCTGACGCCGGGATACATGGTGACAGCAGCAGCGGCTCTCCTCCCCGCTCCCCGCGGCACCCCCGTTCTGCCCCCGTCCGCTCCTTGCGGCACCCCTCCCTCTGCCCCTCTGCTCCCCACGGCACCCCCGCTCCTCCTGCCCAATGACGTTCCTCATGTTCCCCCCGCTCCTCCACGGTGATAATAAAAATAAAAAAATCCTTAGGATATTCACCTGTCTGCCGTCTCGCTACACCTCCGTTTTCTATAGGGCTTGAGGACCTGTCGTTGCCTGGAACACTGATCAGCTGACGGACGGGTCAGTATCATTACATCCTGCCCCCCCCGCCGGCTGAATTCTGCCCCTCCTGCTGGCTCCATCCTGCCCCCCCGCCGGCTCCATCCTGCCCCCCCCGCCGGCTCCAGCCTGCCCCCCCCTCCTGGCTCCATCCTGCCCCCCACCTGCCGGCTCCATTCTGCCCCCCCGCTGGCTCCATTCTGCCCCCTCGATGGCTCCATCCTGCCCCCCCACATCCATCCTGCCCCCCACATCCATCCTGCCCCCCCTTCATCCATGCTGCCCCCCCCCCGCATCCATCCTGCCCCCCCCGCCAGCTCCATCCTGCCCCGTTTGCTCCATCCTGCCCCAGCGGCTCCATCCTGCCCCGCTCAACACCACTCCTGCGCCCGCCCCCCCCCCGCCACCATCCTCTGCCCGGGACCTGGCTCCATCCTGCCCCCCCGCCACCATCCTGCCCCCCGCCACCATCCTGCCCCTCGCTACCATCCTGCTCCGCCTGCCACCATCCTGCCCCGCTCGCTCCATCCTGCCCCCGATTTCTCCATCCTGCCCACCCCCCGCCAGCTCTATCCTGCCCCGCCAGCTCCATCCTGCCCCACTCACCACCATCCTGCTCCCCCCCGCCACCATCTCTCCCGCATCCTGCCCCCGCCAGCTTCATCTCCTGCCCCATCCGCACTCCATCTCCTGCCCGCTTGCCCTCCCATCTGCCCCGCTTGCTCCATCCTGCCCTGCTCGCCACCATCCTGCCCCCCCGCCCCATCCTGCCCCCGCAGCTCCATCCTTGCCCCCCGCCGCTCCATCCTGCCCCTCCGCTCCATCCTGCCCCACTCACCACCATCCTGCTCCCCCGCCACCATCCTGCTCCGCTCGCACATTCTGCCCTGCTGGCTCCATCCTGCCCCCCACCACCATCCTGGCCCCCCCACCTCCATCCTGCCCCGCTCGCTCCATCCATTCCCCCGCCACCATCCTGCCCGGCTGCTCCATCCTGCCCCCGCTGCCTCCATCCTGCCCTGCTCACCACCATCCTGTCCCCCTGCCACCATCCTGCCCCCCACAAGCTCCATCCTGCCCCACTCACCACCATCCTGCTCCTCCGGCTCCATCCTGCTCCTCCGGCTCCATCCTGCCCCGTCGTTCCATCCCCTCCTGCCGGCTCCATCCTGCCCCCCGCCACTATCCTGCCCCCCCCCACACCATCCTGCCTCGCTCGCTCCATCCAGTTCCCCCCCCACCACATCCTGCCCCCCCACCACCATCCTGCCCAGCTCGTTCCATCCTGCCCTGCACCCACCATCCTGCCCCCCCGCCACCACCCTGCTCTTCCGACTTCATCCTGTCCCCTCGCTCCATCCTGCCCCGCTCACTCCATCCTGCCCCCCCCACCGCTCCATCCTGCCCCCCTCGCCAACTTCATCCTGCCCCCCCGCCGACTCCATCCTGCACCCCCTGCTGGCTTCATCCTGCCCCCCCATCCACCATCCTGCCCCCCCAGCCACCATCCTGCCCCCCTTCAGCCACTATCCTGCTCCTCCGCCTCCATCCTGCTCCTCTGGCTCCATCTGCTCCTCTGGCTCCATCCTGCCCTGCTCCCTATATCCTGCCCCCTCCCTCCGCCACCATCCTGCCCACTCCCCGCATCCATCCTGCCTCCCCCCACCATCCTGCCCCCCCACCACCATCCTGCCTTACCGCCTACATCCTGCCCCCCCCTGCTGGCTTCATCCTGCCCCCCCAGCCACCATCCTGCCCCCCTTCAGCCACTATCCTGCTCCTCCAGCTCCATCCTGCTCCATCCTGCTCCTCCGGCTCCATCCTGCCCTGCTCCCTCCATCCTGCCCCTTCCCCCCGCCACCATTCTGCCCCCTCCCCGCTACTATCCTGCCTCCCCCCAACATCCTGCCCCCCACCACCATCCTGCCTTACCGCCACCATCCTGCCCCCTCCCACCACCATCCTGACCAACCGCCACCATCCTGCCCCGCCGCCTCCATCCTGCCCCGCTCAATCCATCCTGTACTGCCGACTCCATACTGCCCCCTCTCCCCTGCCACCATCCTGCCCCCCCGCCACCATCCTGCCTTACCGGCTCCATCCTGCCCCCCCGCCACCATCCTTCCCCCCCGCCACCAACCTGCAATGCCGCCACCATCCTGCCCCCCGCCACCATACTGCCCCGCCGGCTCCATCCTGCCCCGCTTGCTCCATCCTGCCCCCTGCCACCATCCTGCCCCCTCCCCACCATCCTGCCCCGCTCCCACCATCCTGCCCCCCGCCACCTTCCTGCTCTTCCGGTTTCATCGTGCCCCGCTCGCTCCATCCTGCCCCGCTCACTCCATCCTGCCCCCCCCACCGGCTCCATCTTGCCCCCCCCACCGGCTCCATCCTGCCCCCCCGCCGACTCCATCCTGCCCCCCGCCACCATCCTGCCCCCTGCCACCATACTGCCCCGCCGGCTCCATCCTGCCCTGCTTGCTCCATCCTGCCCCACCTGCTCCATCCTGCCCCGCTTGCTCCATCCTGCCCCCCCGCCACCATCCTGCCCCCTCACCACCATCCTGCCCCGCTCGCTCCATCCTGCCACCCTGCCAGCTCCATCCTGCCCCGCCTGCTCCATTCTGCCCCACTTGCTCCATCCTGCCCCGCTTGCTCCATCCTGCCCCCGCCACCATTTTGCCCCCTCACCACCATCCTGCCCCACTCGCTCCATCCTGCCCCGCTCCCACCATCCTGCCCCCCGCCACCTTCCTGCTCTTCCGGCTTCATCGTGCCCCGCTTGCTCCATCCTGCCCCGCTCACTCCATCCTGCCCCCCCCACCGACTCCATCCTGCCCCGCCACCATCCTGTCCCCCCCGCCACCATACTGCCCCGCCGGCACCATCCTACCCTGCTTGCTCCATCCTGCCCCGCCTGCTCCATCCTGCCCCGGTTGCTCCATCCTGCTCCCCCGCCACCATCTTGCCTACTCACCACCATCCAGCCCCACTCGCTCCATCCTGCCCCCCCGCCAGCTCCATCCTGCCCCGCCAGCTCCATCCTGCACCGCTCGCTCCATCCTGCCCCCCCCGCCACCATCCTGCCACGCTGGCTGCATCCTGCCCTGCTGGCTCCATCCTGCCCGCTCGCCACAATCCTGCTCCCCCGCCACCATCCTGCTCTCCCGCCACCATTGTACTCCCCCAGCCACCATCCGGCTCTGCTGGCTCCATTCTGCCCCGCTTGCTCCATCCTGCCCTGCTCGCTCCATCCTGCCCCCCCACCACCATCCTGCCTCGCTCGCTTCATCCTGCCCCGCTCAACGCCATCCTTCCCCGCTCGCCACCATCCTTCCCCGCTCGCTTCATCCTGCCGCGCTCGCTCCATGCTGCCCTGCTCGCCACCATCCTGCCCCGCTCGCCACCATCCTGCCCTGCCGACTCCATCCTGCCCCCCCGCCGACTCCATCCTGCCCCCGCCACCATCCTGCCCCCGCCACCATACTGCTCCGCCGGCTCCATCCTGCCCTGCTTGCTGCATCCTGCCCCGCCTGCTCCATCCTGCCCCGCTTGCTCCATCCTGCCCCCCCCGCCACCATCTTGCCCCCTCACCACCATCCTGCCCCGCTCGCTCCATCCTGCCACCCCGCCAGCTCCATCCTGCCCCGCCAGCTCCATCCTGCCCCGCTCGCTCCATCCTGCCCCCCCGCCACCATACTGCCCCCGCTGGCTCCATACTGACCTGCCGGCTCCATCCTGCACTGCCGACTCCATCCTGCCCTGCTCGCCACCATCCTGCTCCCCCGCCACCATCCTGTCCCCGCTGGCTCCATACTGACCCGACGGCTCCATCCTGCCCTGCCGACTCCATCCTGCCCCGCTCACCACCATCCTGCCCCGCTCGCTTCATCCTGCCGCGCTCGCTCCATCTCCTGCCCTGCTCGCCATCATCCTGCCCCGCTCGCCACCATCCTGCCCCGCTCGCTTCATCCTGCCCCGCTCGCTCCATCCTGCCCCCCGCCACCATCCTGCCCACCGCCACCATCCTGCCCTGCTCGCTCCATCCTGCCCTCCCCACATCCTGCCCCCCGCCACCATCCGGCTCCTCCGGCTCCATCCTTCCCCGCCTGCTCCATCCTGCCCCGCTTGCTCCATCCTGCTCCCCCGCCACCATCTTGCCCATTCACCACCATCCTGCCCTGCTCGCTCCATCCTGCCCCCCCGCCAGCTCCATCCTGCCCTGCCAGCTCCATCCTGCCCCGCTCGCTCCATCCTGCCCCCCCGCCACCATCCTGCCCCCACTGGCTCCATACTGCCCCGCCGGCTCCATCCTGCCCTGCCGGCTCATCCTGCCCCGCTCGCCACCATCCTGCTCCCCCGCCACCATCCTGCTCTCCCGCCACCATTGTACTCCCCCACCACCATCCGGCTCTGCCGGTTCCATTCTGCCCCGCTCACTCCATCTGCCCTGCTCGCTCCATCCTGCCCCCCTGCCACCATCCTGCCCCCGCCACCATCCTGTCCCGCTCGCTCCATCCTGCCCCATTCGCCACCATCCTGCCCCGCTCGCTTCATCCTGCTGCGCTCGCTCCATCCTGCCCTGCTAGCCATCATCATGCCCCGCTCGCCATCATCCTGCCCTGCTCGCTCCATCCTGCCCCGCTCGCTCCATCCTGCCCCCCGCCACCATCCTGCCCACCGCCACCATCCTGCCCTGTTCGCTCCATCCTGCCCTCCCCCCATCCTGCCCCCCCAGACACCATCCGGCTCCTCCGGCTCCATCCTGCCCCCGCCGCCTCCATCCTGCCCCACCAGCCCCATCCTGACCCGCTCACCACCATCCTGCTCCCCCCGCCACCATCCTGCTCACCAGCCACCATCCGACTCCTACAACTCTATTCTGCCCTGCTCGCTCCATCCTGCCCTGCTCGCTGTATCCTGCCCCCCGCCACCATCCTGCCCCTCGCTGCCATCTTGCCCCGCTTGACACCATCCTGCCCCGCTCGCTCCATCCTGCCCCCTGCCACCATCCTGCTCCCTGCCACCATCCCACCACGCTTGCTCCATCCTGCCCTCCCACCATCCTGCCCCCCCCCCACCATCCAGCTCCTCTGGCTCCATCCTGCCCCACTCGCTCCATCCTGCCCCACTCGCTCCATCCTGCCCTGCTTGCTCCATCCTGCCCTCCCCCCATCCTGCCCCCCCCTACACCATCCAGCTCCTCCGGCTCCATCCTGCCCCCGCTGGCTCCATACTGCCCCGCCGCCTCCATCCTGCCCCACCGGCCCCATC
This sequence comes from Allobates femoralis, assembly GCA_033576535.1. Lineage (NCBI taxonomy): Eukaryota > Metazoa > Chordata > Amphibia > Anura > Aromobatidae > Allobates > Allobates femoralis. The sequence goes on along the minus strand of JARQOC010000027.1, from coordinate 135,922 downwards.
CTGACCCGCTCACCACCATCCTGCTCCCCCGCCACCATCCTGCTCACCAGCCACCATCCGACTCCTACAACTCTATTCTGCCCCGCTCGCTCCATCCTGCCCTGCTCGCTGTATCCTGCCCCCCGCCACCATCCTGCCCCTCGCTGCCATCTTGCCCCGCTTGACACCATCCTGCCCCGCTCGCTCCATCCTGCCCCCTGCCACCATCCTGCTCCCTGCCACCATCCCACCACGCTTGCTCCATCCTGCCCTCCCACCATCCTGCCCCCCCCACCATCCAGCTCCTCTGGCTCCATCCTGCCCCACTCGCTCCATCCTGCCCCACTCGCTCCATCCTGCCCTGCTTGCTCCATCATGTCCCGCTCGCTCCATCTAGTCCCGCTCGCTCCATCCTGCCCCGCTCCTACCATCCTGCCCCCCGCCACCTTCCTGCTCTTCCGGTTTCATCGTGCCCCGCTCGCTCCATCCTGCCCCGCTCACTCCATCCGGCCTCCCCCACCGGCTCCATCCTGCCCCCCCCCGCCGGCTCCATCCTGCTCCCCCACCGACTCCAACCTGCCCCCCGCCACCATCTTGCCCTCTGCCACCATAATGCCCCGCTGGCTCCATCCTGCCCCGCTTGATCCATCCTGCCCCGCCTGCTCCAACCAGCCCCGCTTGCTCCATCCTGCCCCGCTTGCTCCATCCTGCCCCCCCGCCACCATCTTGCCCCCTCACCACCATCCTGCCCCGCTCGCTCCATCCTGCCCCACTCCCACCATCTGTCCCCCGCCACCTTCCTGCTCTTCCGGCTTCATCGTGCCCCGCTCGCTCCATCCTGCCCCGCTCACTCCATCCTGCCCCCCCACCGGCTCCATCCTGCCCCCCCCGCCGGCTCCATCCTGCCCCCCTGCCAACTCAATCCTGCCCCGCCACCATCCTGCCCCGCTTGCTCCATCCTGCCCCGCCTGCTCCATCCTGCCCCGCTTGCTCCATCCTGCTCCTCCGCCACCATCTTGCCTACTCACCACCATCCTGCCCCGCTCGCTCCATCCAGCCCCCCCGCCAGCTCCATCCTGCCCCGCCAGCTCCATCCTGCACCGCTCGCTCCATCTTGCCCCCCTCACCACCATCCTGCCCCGCTCGCTCCATCCTGCCCCACTCCCACCATCTGTCCCCCGCCACCTTCCTGCTCTTCCGGCTTCATCGTGCCCCGCTCGCTCCATCCTGCCCCGCTCACTCCATCCTGCCCCCCCACCGGCTCCATCCTGCCCCCCCCGCCGGCTCCATCCTGCCCCCCTGCCAACTCAATCCTGCCCCGCCACCATCCTGCCCCGCTTGCTCCATCCTGCCCCGCCTGCTCCATTCTGCCCCGCTTGCTCCATCCTGCTCCTCCGCCACCATCTTGCCTACTCACCACCATCCTGCCCCGCTCGCTCCATCCAGCCCCCCCGCCAGCTCCATCCTGCCCCGCCAGCTCCATCCTGCACCGCTCGCTCCATCTTGCCCCCCTGCCACCATCCTGCCCCACTGGCTCCATACTGCCCCGCCGGCTTCATCCTTCCCTGCCGGCTCCATCCTGCCCCGCTCGCCACAATCCTGCTCCCCCGCCACCATCCTGCTCTCTCGCCACCATTGTACTCCCCCAGCCACCTTCCGGCTGTGCTGGCTCCATTCTGACCCCTTGCTCCATCCTGCCCTGCTCGCTCCATCCTGCCCCCCCACCACCATCCTGCCCCGCTCGCTCCATCCTGCCCCGCTCGACGCCATCCTGCCCCGCTCGCCACCATCCTTCCCCGCTCGCTTCATCCTGCCGCGCTCGCTCTATGCTGCCCTGCTTGCCACCATCCTGCCCCGCTCGCTACCATCCTGCTCCGCCGACTCCATCCTGCCCCCCCCCGCCGACTCCATCCTGCCCTTGCCACCATCCTGCCCCCCGCCACCATACTGCCCCGCCGGCTCCATCCTGCCCCGCTTGCTCCATCCTGCCCCGCCTGCTCCATCCTGCCCCGCTTGCTCCATCCTTCCCCCCCGCCACCATCTTGCCCCCTCACCACAATCCTGCCCCGCTCGCTCCATCCTGCCACCCCGCCAGCTCCATCCTGCCCCGCCAGCTCCATCCTGCCCCGCCAGCTCCATCCTGCCCCGCTTGCTCCATCCTGCCCCCCCCGCCACCATCCCGCCCCTGCTGGCTTCATACTGCCCCGCCGGCTCCATCTTGCCCTGCCGACTCCATCCTGTCCCGCTCGCCACCATCCTGCTCCCCCCGCCACCATCCTGCCCCTGCTGGCTCCATACTGCCCCGCCGGCTCCATCCTGCCCTGCCGGCTCCATCCTGCCCCGCTCACCACCATACTGCCCCGCTCGCTTCATCCTGCCACGCTCGCTCCATCCTGCCCTGCTCGCCACCATCCTGCCCGCTCACCACCATCCTGCCCTGCTCGCTCCATCCTGCCCCGCTCGCTCCATCCTGGCCCCCGCCACCATCCTGCCCATCGCCACCATCCTGCCCTGCTCGCTCCATCCTGCCCTCCCCACATCCTGCTCCCCTGCCACCATCTTGCCCATTCACCACCATCCTGCCCTGCTCGCTCCATCCTGCCCCCCCGCCAGCTCCATCCTGCCCCACCAGCTCCATCCTGCCCGGCTCGCTCCATCCTGCCCCCCTGCCACCATCCTGCCCCCGCTGGCTCCATACTGCCCCTCCGGCTCCATCCTGCCCTACCGCCTCCATCCTGCCCCGCTCGCCACCATCCTGCTCCCCCGCCACCATCCTGCGCTCCCGCCACCATTGTACTCCCCCACCACCATCCGGCTCTGCCGGTTCCATTCTTCCCCGCTCACTCCATCTGCCCTGCTCGCTCCATCCTGCCCCCCTGCCACCATCCTGCCTCCGCCACCATCCTGTCCCGCTCGCTCCATCCTGCCCCGTTCGCCACCATCCTGTCCCGCTCGCTTCATCCTGCCGCGCTCGCTCCATCCTGCCCTGCTCACCACCATCCTGCCCCGCTCGCCATCATCCTGCCCTGCTCGCTCCATCCTGCCCCGCTCGCTCCATCCTGCCCACCGCCACCATCCTGCTCTGCTCGCTCCATCCTGCCCTCTCCCCATCCTGCCCCCCCGCCACCATCCGGCTCCTCCGGCTCCATCCTGCACCCGCTGGCTCCATACTGCCCCGACGCCTCCATCCTGCCCCACCGGCCCCATCTTGACCCGCTCACCACATCCTGCTTTCCCGCCACCATCCTGCTCACCCGACACCATCCGACTCCTACAACTCTATTCTGCCCTGCTCGCTCCATTCTGCCCCGCTCGCTCCATCCTGCTCTGCTCGCTGTATCCTGCCCCCCGCCACCATCCTGCCCCTCGCCGCCATCCTGCCCCGCTTGACACCATCCTGCCCTGCTCGCTCCATCCTTCCCCCTGCCACCATCCTGCTCCCCGCCACCATCCTGCCCTGCTTGCTCCATCCTGCCCTCCCACCATCCTGCCCCCCCACCATCCAGCTCCTCTGGCTCCATCCTGCCGCACTCGCTCCATCCTGCCCTGCTTGCTCCATCATGTCCCGCTCGCTCCATCTAGTCCCGCTCGCTCCATCCTGCCCCGCTCCCACCATCCTGCCCCCCGCCACCTTCCTGCTCTTCCGGTTTCATCGTGCCCCGCTCGCCCCATCCTGCCCTGCTCACTCCATCCTGCCTCCCCCACCGGCTCCATCCTGCCCCCCCCGCCGGCTCCATCCTGCCCCCCCGCCGACTCCATCCTGCCCCCCGCCACCATCTTGCCCCCTGCCACCATAATGCCCTGCCAGCTCCAACCTGCCCCGCCGGCTCCATCCTGCCCTGCCGACTCTATGTCTGCCCTGCTCGCCACCATCCTGCTCCCCCACCACCATCCTGCCCCCGCTGGCTCCATACTGCCCCGCCGGCTCCATCCTGCCCTGCTGGCTCCATCCTGCCCCGCTCACCACCATCCTGCCCCACTCGCTTCATCCTGCCACGCTCACCACCATCCTACCCCGCTCGCTTCATCCTGCCACGCTCGCTCCATCCTGCCTTGCTCGCCATCATCCTGCCCCGCTCGCCACCATCCTGCCCCGCTCGCTCCATCCTGCCCCCCGCCACCATCCTGACAACCGCCACCATCCTGCCCTGCTCGCTCCATCCTGCCCTCCCCACATCCTGCCCCCCCGCCACCATCCGGCTCCTCCAGCTCCATCCTGCCCCGCCTGCTCCATCCTGCCCCGCTTGCTCCATCCTGCTCCCCCGCCACCATCTTGCCCATTCACCACTATCCTGCCCTGCTCGCTCCATCCTGCCCCCCCGACAGCTCCATCCTGCCCCGCCAGCTCCATCCTGCCCCGCTCGCTCCATCCTGCCCCCCCGCCACCATCCTGCCCCCGCTGGCTCCATCCTGCCCCGCCGGCTCCATCCTGCCCTGCCAGCTCCATCCTGCCCTGCTCGCCACCATCCTGCTCCCCCGCCACCATCCTGCTCTCCCGCCACCATTGTACTCCCCACCACCACCATCCGACTCTGCCGGTTCCATTCTGCCCCGCTCACTCCATCTGCCCTGCTCGCTCCATCCTGCCCCCCTGCCACCATCCTGTCCCGCTCGCTCCATCCTGCCCCATTCGCCACCATCCTGCCCCGCTCGCTTCATCCTGCTGCGCTCGCTCCATCCTGCCCTGCTAGCCATCATCATGCCCCGCACGCCATCATCCTGCCCTGCTCGCTCCACCCTGCCCCGCTCGCTCCATCCTGCCCCCCGCCACCATCCTGCCCACCGCCACCATCCTGCCCTGCTCGCTCCATCCTGCCCTCCCCCCATCCTGCCCCCCCCTACACCATCCAGCTCCTCCGGCTCCATCCTGCCCCCGCTGGCTCCATACTGCCCCGCCGCCTCCATCCTGCCCCACCGGCCCCATCCTGACCCGCTCACCACCATCCTGCTCAACCGCCACCATCCGACTCCTACAACTCTATTCTGCCCTGTTCGCTCCATTCTGCAACACTCGCTCCATCCTGCCCTGCTCACTGTATCCTGCCCCTCGCCACCATCCTGTCCCTCGCCGCCATCCTGCCCCGCTTGACACCATCCTACCCCGCTCGTTGCATCCTGCCCCCTGCCACCATCCTGCTCCCCGCCACCATCCTGCCCCGCTTGCTCCATCCTGCCCTCCCACCATCCTGCCCCCCCCCCCCCCACCATCCAGCTCCTCTGGCTCCATCCTGCCCCACTCGCTCCATCCTGCCCTGCTTACTCCATCATGTCCTGCTCGCTCCATCTAGTCTCGCTCGCTCCATCCTGCCCCGCTCCCACCATCCTGCCCCCTGCCACTTTCCTGCTTTTCCGGTTTCATCGTGCCCCGCTTGCTCCATCCTGCCCCGCTCACTCCATCCGGCCTCCCCCACCGGCTCCATCCTGCCCCCCCCCCCGCCGGTTCCATCCTGCCCCCCCGCCGACTCCATCCTGCCCCCCGGCACCGTCTTGCCCTCTGCCACCATAAAGCACCTCCGGCTCCATCCTGCCCCGATTGCTCCATCCTGCCCCGCCTGCTCCATCCTGCCCCGCTTGCTCCATCCTGCCCCGCTTGCTCCATCCTGCCCCCCCGCCACCATCCTGCCCCCTCACCACCATCCTGCCCCGCTCGCTCCATCCTGCCCCGCTCCCACCATCTGTCCCCCGCCACCTTCCTGCTCTTCCGGCTTCATCGTGCCCCGCTTGCTCCATCCTGCCCCGCTCACTCCATCCTGCCCCCCAACCGGCTCCATCCTGCCCCCCCCGCCGGCTCCATCCTGCCCCCCTGCCGACTCAATCCTGCCCCGCCACCATCCTGCCCCCCGCCACCATACTGCCCCGCCGGCTCCATCCTGCCCCGCTTGCTCCATCCTGCCCCGCCTGCTCCATCCTGCCCCGCTTGCTCCATCCTGCTTCCCCGCCACCATCTTGCCTACTCACCACCATCCTGGCCCGCTCGCTCCATCCTGCCCCCCGCCAGCTCCATCCTGCCCTGCCAGCTCCATCCTGCCCCCCCGCCACCATCCTGCCCCACTGGCTCCATACTGCCCCGCCGGCTCCATCCTGCCCTGCCGCCACCATCCGGCTCCTCCGGCTCCATCCTTCCCCGCCTGCTCCATCCTGCCCCGCTTGCTCCATCCTGCTCCCCCGCCACCATCTTGCCCATTCACCACCATCCTGCCCTGCTCGCTCCATCCTGCCCCCCCGCCAGCTCCATCCTGCCCCGCCAGCTCCATCCTGCCCCGCTCGCTCCATCCTGCCCCCCCGCCACCATCCTACCCCCACTGGCTCCATACTGCCCCGCCGGCTCCATCCTGCCCTGCCGGCTCCATCCTGCCCCGCTCGCCACCATCCTGCTCCCCCGCCACTATCCTGCTCTCCCCGCCACCATTGTACTCCCCCACCACCATCCGGCTCTGCCGGTTCCATTCTGCCCCGCTCACTCCATCTGCCCTGCTCGCTCCATCCTGCCCCCCTGCCACCATCCTGCCCCGCCACCATCCTGTCCCGCTCGCTCCATCCTGCCCCATTCGCCACCATCCTGCCCCGCTCGCTTCATCCTGCTGCGCTCGCTCCATCCTGCCCTGCTAGCCATCATCATGCCCCGCTTGCCATCATCCTGCCCTGCTCGCTCCATCCTGCCCCGCTCGCTCCATCCTGCCCCCCGCCACCATCCTGCCCACCGCCACCATCCTGCCCTGCTCGCTCCATCCTGCCCTCCCCCCATCCTTCCCCCCCAGACACCATCCGCTCCTCCGGCTCCATCCTGCCCCCGCTGGCTCCATACTGCCCCGCCGCCTCCATCCTGCCCCACCAGCCCCATCCTGACCCGCTCACCACCATCCTGCTCCCCCGCCACCATCCTGCTCACCAGCCACCATCCGACTCCTACAACTCTATTCTGCCCTGCTCGCTCCATTCTGCCCCGCTCGCTCCATCCTGCCCTGCTCGCTGTATCCTGCCCCCCGCCACCAATCCTGCCCCTCGCTGCCATCTTGCCCCGCTTGACACCATCCTGCCCCGCTCGCTCCATCCTGCCCCCTGCCACCATCCTGCTCCCTGCCACCATCCCACCACGCTTGCTCCATCCTGCCCTCCCACCATCCTGCCCCCCCCACCATCCAGCTCCTCTGGCTCCATCCTGCCCCACTCGCCATCTGCCATCCTGCCCTGCTTGCTCCATCATGTCCCGCTCGCTCCATCTAGTCCCGCTCGCTCCATCCTGCCCCGCTCCTACCATCCTGTCCCCCGCCACCATCCTGCTCTTCCGGTTTCATCGTGCCCCGCTCGCTCCATCCTGCCCCGCTCACTCCATCCGGCCTCCCCCACCGGCTCCATCCTGCCCCCCCCGCCGGCTCCATCCTGCTCCCCCACCGACTCCAACCTGCCCCCCGCCACCATCTTGCCCTCTGCCACCATAATGCCCCGCCGGCTCCATCCTGCCCCGCTTGATCCATCCTGCCCCTCCTGCTCCAACCAGCCCCGCTTGCTCCATCCTGCCCCGCTTGCTCCATCTGCCCCCCCGCCACCATCTTGCCCCCTCACCACCATCCTGCCCCGCTCGCTCCATCCTGCCCCACTCCCACCATCTGTCCCCCGCCACCTTCATGCTCATCCGGCTTCATCGTGCCCCGCTCGCTCCATCCTGCCCCGCTCACTCCATCCTGCCCCCCCACCGGCTCCATCCTGCCCCCCCTGCCGGCTCCATCCTGCCCCCCTGCCAACTCAATCCTGCCCCGCCACCATCCTGCCCCGCTTGCTCCATCCTGCCCCGCCGGCTCCATCCTGCCCCGCTTGCTCCATCCTGCTCCTCCGCCACCATCTTGCCTACTCACCACCATCCTGCCCCGCTCGCTCCATCCAGCCCCCACGGCAGCTCCATCCTGCCCCGCCAGCTCCATCCTGCACCGCTCGCTCCATCTTGCCCCCCTGCCACCATCCTGCCCCACTGGCTCCATACTGCCCCGCCGGCTTCATCCTTCCCTGCCGGCTCCATCCTGACCCGCTCGCCACAATCCTGCTCCCCCGCCACCATCCTGCTCTCTCGCCACCATTGTACTCCCCCAGCCACCTTCCGCTGTGCTGGCTCCATTCTGCCCCGCTTGCTCCATCCTGCCCTGCTCGCTCCATCCTGCCCCCCCACCACCATCCTGCCCCGCTCGCTCCATCCTGCCCCGCTCACCACCATCCTGCCCCGCTCGCTTCATCCTGCCGCGCTCGCTCCATCCTGCCCTGCTCGCCATCATCCTGCCCCGCTCGCCACCATCCTGCCCGCTCGCTCCATCCTGCCCCGCTCGCTCCATCCTGCCCCCGCCACCATCCTGCCCACCGCCACTATCCTGCCCTGCTCGCTCCATCCTGCCCTCCCCACATCCTGCCCCCCCGCCACCATCCGGCTCCTCCGGCTCCATCCTTCCCCGCCTGCTCCATCCTGCCCCGCTTGCTCCATCCTGCTCCCCCGCCACCATCTTGCCCATTCACCACCATCCTGCCCTGCTCGCTCCATCCTGCCCCCCGCCAGCTCCATCCTGCCCGCCAGCTCCATCCTGCCCCGCTCGCTCCATCCTGCCCCCCGCCACCATCCTGCCCCCACTGGCTCCATACTGCCCCGCCGGCTCCATCCTGCCCTGCCGGCTCCATCCTGCCCCGCTCGCCACCATCCTGCTCCCCCGCCACCATCCTGCTCTCCCGCCACCATTGTACTCCCCCACCACCATCCGGCTCTGCCGGTTCCATTCTGCCCCGCTCACTCCATCTGCCCTGCTCGCTCCATCCTGCCCCCCTGCCACCATCCTGCCCCCACCACCATCCTGTCCCGCTCGCTCCATCCTGCCCCATTCGCCACCATCCTGCCCCGCTCGCTTCATCCTGCTGCGCTCGCTCCATCCTGCCCTGCTAGCCATCATCATGCCCCGCTCGCAATCATCCTGCCCTGCTCGCTCCATCCTGCCCCGCTCGCTCCATCCTGCCCCCCGCCACCATCCTGCCCACCGCCACCATCCTGCCCTGCCCCCATCCTGCCCCCCCCGACACCATCCGGCTCCTCCGGCTCCATCCTGCACCCGCTGGCTCCATACTGCCCCGCCGCCTCCATCCTGCCCCACCAGCCCCATCCTGACCCGCTCACCACCATCCTGCTCCCCCGCCACCATCCTGCTCACCAGCCACCATCCGACTCCTACAACTCTATTCTGCCCTGCTCGCTCCATTCTGCCCCGCTCGCTCCATCCTGCCCTGCTCGCTGTATCCTCCCCCCGCCACCATCCTGCCCCTCGCTGCCATCTTGCCCCGCTTGACACCATCCTGCCCCGCTCGCTCCATCCTGCCCCCTGCCACCATCCTGCTCCCTGCCACCATCCCACCACGCTTGCTCCATCCTGCCCTCCCACCATCCTGCCCCCCCCACCATCCAGCTCCTCTGGCTCCATCCTGCCCCACTCGCTCCATCCTGCCCCACTCGCTCCATCCTGCCCTGCTTGCTCCATCATGTCCCGCTCGCTCCATCTAGTCCCGCTCGCTCCATCCTGCCCCGCTCCTACCATCCTGCCCCCCGCCACCTTCCTGCTCTTCCGGTTTCATCATGCCCCGCTCGCTCCATCCTGCCCCGCTCACTCCATCCGGCCTCCCCCACTGGCTCCATCCTGCCCCCCCCCGCCGGCTCCATCCTGCTCCCCCACCGACTCCAACCTGCCCCCCGCCACCATCTTGCCCTCTGCCACCATAAGGCCCCGCCGGCTCCATCCTGCCCTGCTTAATCCATCCTGCCCCGCCTGCTCCAACCAGCCCCGCTTGCTCCATCCTGCCCCCCCCGCCACCATCTTGCCCCCTCACCACCATCCTGCCCCGCTCGCTCCATCCTGCCCCACTCCCACCATCTGTCCCCCGCCACCTTCCTGCTCTTCCGGCTTCATTGTGCCCCGCTTGCTCCATCCTGCCCCGCTCACTCCATCCTGCCCCCCCACCGGCTCCATCCTGCCCCCCCCGCCGCTCCATCCTGCCCCCCTGCCAACTCAATCCTGCCCCGCCACCATCCTGCCCCGCTTGCTCCATCCTGCCCCGCCTGCTCCATCCTGCCCCGCTTGCTCCATCCTGCTCCTCCGCCACCATCTTGCCTACTCACCACCATCCTGCCCCGCTCGCTCCATCCAGCCCCCCCGCCAGCTCCATCCTGCCCCGCCAGCTCCATCCTGCACCGTTCGCTCCATCTTGCCCCCCTGCCACCATCCTGCCCCACTGGCTCCATGCTGCCCCGCCGGCTTCATCCTTCCCTGCCGGCTCCATCCTGCCCCGCTCGCCATAATCCTGCTCCCCCGCCACCATCCTGCTCTCTCGCCACCATTGTACTCCCCCAGCCACCTTCCGGCTGTGCTAGCTCCATTCTGCCCCGCTTGCTCCATCCTGCCCTGCTCGCTCCATCCTGCCCCCCCACCACCATCCTGCTCCGCTCGCTCCATCCTGCCCCGCTCGACGCCATCCTGCCCCGCTCGCCACCATCCTTCCCCGCTCGCTTCATCCTGCCGCGCTCGCTCTATGCTGCCCTGCTTGCCACCATCCTGCCCCGCTCGCTACCATCCTGCTCCGCCGACTCCATCCTGCCCCCCCGCCGACTCCATCCTGCCCTTGCCACCATCCTGCCCCCCGCCACCATACTGCCCCGCCGGCTCCATCCTGCCCCGCTTGCTCCATCCTGCCCCGCCTGCTCCATCCTGCCCCGCTTGCTCCATCCTTCCCCCCCGCCACCATCTTGCCCCCTCACCACAATCCTGCCCCGCTCGCTCCATCCTGCCACCCCGCCAGCTCCATCCTGCCCCGCCAGCTCCATCCTGCCCCGCCAGCTCCATCCTGCCCCGCTTGCTCCATCCTGCCCCCCCGCCACCATCCCGCCCCTGCTGGCTTCATACTGCCCCGCCGGCTCCATCTTGCCCTGCCGACTCCATCCTGCCCCGCTCGCCACCATCCTGCTCCCCCGCCACCATCCTGCCCCCGCTGGCTCCATACTGCCCCGCCGGCTCCATCCTGCCCTGCCGGCTCCATCCTGCCCCGCTCACCACCATACTGCCCCGCTCGCTTCATCCTGCCACGCTCGCTCCATCCTGCCCTGCTCGCCACCATCCTGCCGCCTCACCACCATCCTGCCCTGCTCGCTCCATCCTGCCCCGCTCGCTCCATCCTGGCCCCCGCCACCATCCTGCCCATCGCCACCATCCTGCCCTGCTCGCTCCATCCTGCCCTCCCCACATCCTGCTCCCCTGCCACCATCTTGCCCATTCACCACCATCCTGCCCTGCTCGCTCCATCCTGCCCCCCCGCCAGCTCCATCCTGCCCCACCAGCTCCATCCTGCCCCGCTCGCTCCATCCTGCCCCCCTGCCACCATCCTGCCCCCGCTGGCTCCATACTGCCCCTCCGGCTCCATCCTGCCCTGCCGCCTCCATCCTGCCCCGCTCGCCACCATCCTGCTCCCCCGCCACCATCCTGCGCTCCCGCCACCATTGTACTCCCCCACCACCATCCGGCTCTGCCGGTTCCATTCTTCCCCGCTCACTCCATCTGCCCTGCTCGCTCCATCCTGCCCCCCTGCCACCATCCTGCCTCCGCCACCATCCTGTCCCGCTCGCTCCATCCTGCCCCGTTCGCCACCATCCTGTCCCGCTCGCTTCATCCTGCCGCGCTCGCTCCATCCTGCCCTGCTCACCACCATCCTGCCCCGCTCGCCATCATCCTGCCCTGCTCGCTCCATCCTGCCCCGCTCGCTCCATCCTGCCCACCGCCACCATCCTGCTCTGCTCGCTCCATCCTGCCCTCTCCCCATCCTGCCCCCCCGCCACCATCTGGCTCCTCCGGCTCCATCCTGCACCCGCTGGCTCCATACTGCCCCGCCGCCTCCATCCTGCCCCACCGGCCCCATCTTGACCCGCTCACCACATCCTGCTTTCCCGCCACCATCCTGCTCACCCGACACCATCCGACTCCTACAACTCTATTCTGCCCTGCTCGCTCCATTCTGCCCCGCTCGCTCCATCCTGCTCTGCTCGCTGTATCCTGCCCCCCGCCACCATCCTGCCCCTCGCCGCCATCCTGCCCCGCTTGACACCATCCTGCCCTGCTCGCTCCATCCTTCCCCCTGCCACCATCCTGCTCCCCGCCACCATCCTGCCCTGCTTGCTCCATCCTGCCCTCCCACCATCCTGCCCCCCCCCACCATCCAGCTCCTCTGGCTCCATCCTGCCGCACTCGCTCCATCCTGCCCTGCTTGCTCCATCATGTCCCGCTCGCTCCATCTAGTCCCGCTCGCTCCATCCTGCTCCGCTCCCACCATCCTGCCCCCGCCACCTTCCTGCTCTTCCGGTTTCATCGTGCCCCGCTCGCCCCTCCTGCCCTGCTCACTCCATCCTGCCTCCCCCACCGGCTCCATCCTGCCCCCCCCGCCGGCTCCATCCTGCCCCCCGCCGACTCCATCCTGCCCCCCGCCACCATCTTGCCCCCTGCCACCATAATGCCCTGCCAGCTCCAACCTGCCCCGCCGGCTCCATCCTGCCCTGCCGACTCCATGCTGCCCTGCTCGCCACCATCCTGCTCCCCCGCCACCATCCTGCCCCCGCTGGCTCCATACTGCCCCGCCGGCTCCATCCTGCCCTGCTGGCTCCATCCTGCCCCGCTCACCACCATCCTGCCCCACTCGCTTCATCCTGCCACGCTCACCACCATCCTACCCCCGCTCGCTTCATCCTGCCACGCTCGCTCCATCCTGCCTTGCTCGCCATCATCCTGCCCCGCTCGCCACCATCCTGCCCCGCTCGCTCCATCCTGCCCCCCGCCACCATCCTGACAACCGCCACCATCCTGCCCTGCTCGCTCCATCCTGCCCTCCCCACATCCTGCCCCCCCCCACCATCCGGCTCCTCCAGCTCCATCCTGCCCCGCCTGCTCCATCCTGCCCCGCTTGCTCCATCCTGCTCCCCCCGCCACCATCTTGCCCATTCACCACTATCCTGCCCTGCTCGCTCCATCCTGCCCCCCCGACAGCTCCATCCTGCCCCGCCAGCTCCATCCTGCCCCGCTCGCTCCATCCTGCCCCCCCCGCCACCATCCTGCCCCCGCTGGCTCCATCCTGCCCCGCCGGCTCCATCCTGCCCTGCCAGCTCCATCCTGCCCTGCTCGCCACCATCCTGCTCCCCCCGCCACCATCCTGCTCTCCCGCCACCATTGTACTCCCCCACCACCATCCGACTCTGCCGGTTCCATTCTGCCCCGCTCACTCCATCTGCCTTGCTCGCTCCATCCTGCCCCCCTGCCACCATCCTGTCCCGCTCGCTCCATCCTGCCCCACATTCGCCACCATCCTGCCCCGCTCGCTTCATCCTGCTGCGCTCGCTCCATCCTGCCCTGCTAGCCATCATCATGCCCCGCACGCCATCATCCTGCCCTGCTCGCTCCACCCTGCCTTGCTCGCTCCATCCTGCCCCCCGCCACCATCCTGCCCACCGCCACCATCCTGCCCTGCTCGCTCCATCCTGCCCTCCCCCCATCCTGCCCCCCCCTCCACCATCCAGCTCCTCCGGCTCCATCCTGCCCCCGCTGGCTCCATACTGCCCCGCCGCCTCCATCCTGCCCCACCGGCCCCATCCTGACCCGCTCACCACCATCCTGCTCAACCGCCACCATCCGACTCCTACAACTCTATTCTGCCCTGTTCGCTCCATTCTGCCCCACTCGCTCCATCCTGCCCTGCTCACTGTATCCTGCCCCTCGCCACCATCCTGTCCCTCGCCGCCATCTTGCCCCGCTTGACACCATCCTACCCCGCTCGTTGCATCCTGCCCCCTGCCACCATCCTGCTCCCCGCCACCATCCTGTCCCGCTTGCTCCATCCTGCCCTCCCACCATCCTGCCCCCCCCCCACCATCCAGCTCCTCTGGCTCCATCCTGCACCACTCGCTCCATCCTGCCCTGCTTACTCCATCATGTCCTGCTCGCTCCATCTAGTCTCGCTCGCTCCATCCTGCCCCGCTCCCACCATCCTGCCCCCTGCCACTTTCCTGCCTTTTCCGGTTTCACATCGTGCCCCGCTTGCTCCATCCTGCCCCACTCACTCCATCCGGCCTCCCCCACCGGCTCCATCCTGCCCCCCCCCGCCGGTTCCATCCTGCCCCCCCGCCGACTCCATCCTGCCCCCCCGCCACCGTCTTGCCCTCTGCCACCATAAAGCCCCGCCGGCTCCATCCTGCCCCGCTTGCTCCATCCTGCCCTGCCTGCTCCATCCTGCCCCGCTTGCTCCATCCTGCCCCGCTTGCTCCATCCTGCCCCCCCGCCACCATCCTGCCCCCTCACCACCATCCTGCCCCGCTCGCTCCATCCTGCCCCGCTCCCACCATCTGTCCCCCGCCACCTTCCTGCTCTTCCGGCTTCATCGTGCCCCGCTTGCTCCATCCTGCCCCGCTCACTCCATCCTGCCCCCCCACCGGCTCCATCCTGCCCCCCCCGCTGGCTCCATCCTGCCACCCTGCCGACTCAATCCTGCCCCGCCACCATCCTGCCCCCCGCCACCATACTGCCCCCGCCGGCTCCATCCTGCCCCGCTTGCTCCATCCTGCCCCGCCTGCTCCATCCTGCCCCGCTTGCTCCATCCTGCTCCCCCGCCACCATCTTGCCTACTCACCACCATCCTGCCCCGCTCGCTCCATCCTGCCCCCCGCCAGCTCCATCCTGCCCTGCCAGCTCCATCCTGCACCGCTCTCTCTATCCTGCCCCCCGCCACCATTCTGCCCCGCTGGCTCCATACTGCCCCGCCGACTCCATCCTGCCCCGCCGGCTCCATCTGCCCCGCTCGCCACAATCCTGTTCCCACCGCCACCATACTGCCCCCCGGCTTCATCCTGCCCCGCTTGCTCCATCCTGCCCCCCGTCACCATCCCGCCCCCGCTGTCTCCATACTGCCCCGCCGGCTCCATCCTGCCCTGCCGACTCCATCCTCCCCTCCGCCACCATCCTGCCCCCCGCCACCATCCTGCCCCCGCCACTATCCTGCTCCCGCCGCCATCCTGCCTGCCCCATCCTGCGCTCCACACTGCCCCGCCGGCTCCATCCTGCCCTGCAGGCTACATCTTGCGCCCGCTCACCCACCATCCTGCCCCGCTCGCTTCATCTGCCACGCTCGCTCCATCCTGCCCTGCTCGCCACCATCCTGCCCCTCTCGCCACCATCCTGCCCCACTCGCTCCATCCTGCCCCGCTCGCTCCATCCTGCCCCCCGCCACCATCCTGCCCTGCCCTCGCACCATCCATCCCTGCCCTGCTCGCTCCATCCTGCCCTCCCCACATCCTGCCCTGCCCCCCCGCCACCATCCTGGCTCCTCCGCTCCCATGCTGCCCCGCCTGCTCCATCCTGCCCGCTCGCTCCATCCTGCCCCCCCCACCATCTTGCCCATTGCACCACTATGCCTGCCCTGCTCGCTCCATCCTGCCCCTGCCCCCCGCCAGCTCCATCCTGCCCCACCAGCTCCATCCTGCCCCGCTTCGCTCCATCCTGCCCCTGTCATCCACCATCCTGCCCCGCTCGCTTCATCCTGCCGCGCTCGCTCCATCCTACCCTGCTCACCACCATCCTGCCCCGCTCGCCATCATCCTGCCCTGCTCGCTCCATCCTGCCTCGCTCGCTCCATCCTGACCACCGCCACCATCCTGCCCTGCTCGCTCCATCCTGCCCTCCCCCCATCCTGCCCCCTGCCACCATCCGGCTCCTCCGGCTCCATCCTGCCCCCACTGGCTCCATACTGCCCCGCCGCCTCCATCCTGCCCCACCGGCCCCATCCTGACCCGCTCACCCACCATTCTGCTCCCCCGCCACCATCCTGCTCACCCGCCACCATCCGACTCCTACAACTCTATTCTGCCCTGCTCGCTCCATTCTGCCCCGCTCGCTCCATCCTGCCCTGCTCGCTGTATCCTGCCCCCGCCACCATCCTGCCCCTCGCCGCCATCCTGCCCCGCTTGACACCATTCTGCCCGCTCGCTCCATCCTGCCCCCTGCCACCGTCCTGCTCCCCGCCACCATCCTGCCCTGCTTGCTCCATCCTGCCCTCCCACCATCCTGCCTCCCCCCCCACCATCCAGCTCCTCTGGCTCCATCCTGCCCCACTCGCTCCATCCTGCCCTGCTTGCTCCATCATGTCCCGCTCGCTCCATCTAGTCCCGCTCGCTCCATCCTGCCCCGCTCCCACCATCCTGCCCCCCACCACTTTCCTGCTCTTCCGGTTTCATCGTGCCCGCCTCGCTCCATCCTGCCCCGCTCACTCCATCCTGCCTCCCCCACCGGCTCCATCCTGCCCCCCCCACCCCCGCCGGCTCCATCCTGCCCCCCCGCCGACTCCATCCTGCCCCCCGCCACCATCTTGCCCCTGCCACCATAATGCCCTGCCGGCTCCATCCTGCCCCGCTTGCTCCATCCTGCCCCGCCTGCTCCAACCTGCCCGCTTGCTCCATCCTGCCCCGCTTGCTCCATCCTGCCTACCCGCCACCATCTTGCCCCCTCACCACCATCCTGCCCCGCTCGCTCCATATTGCCCCGTTCCCACCATCTGTCCCACGCCACCTTCCTGCTCTTCCGGTTTTCATCGTGCCCCGCTCGCTCCATCCTGCCCCGCTCACTCCATCCTACCCCCCCACCGGCTCCATCCTACCCCCCCGCTGGCTCCATCCTGCCCCCCCGCCGACTCAATCCTGCCCCGCCACCATCCTGCCCCGCCACCATACTGCCCCGCCGGCTCCATCCTGCCCCACTTGCTCCATCCTGCCCCGCCTGCTCCATCCTGCCCCGCTTGATCCATCTGCTCTCCCGCCACCATCTTGCCTACTCACCACCATCCTGCCCCGCTCGCTCCATCCTGCCCCCATGCCAGCTCCATCCTGCCCCGCCAGCTCCATCCTGCACCGCTCGCTCCATCCTGCCCCCCCGCCACCATCCTGCCCCGCTGGCTCCATACTGCCCCGCCGACTCCATCCTGCCCTGCCGGCTCCATCCTGCCCGCTCGTCACAATCCTCCTCACCCGCCACCATCCTGCTCTCCCCGCCACCATTGTACTCCCCCAACCACCATTCAGCTCTGCCGGCTCCATTCTGCCCCGCTCGCTCCATCCTGCCCTGCTCGCTCCATCCTGCCCCGCTCGCCACCATCC
The DNA here is from genome assembly GCA_033576535.1 of Allobates femoralis. Classification (NCBI taxonomy): domain Eukaryota; kingdom Metazoa; phylum Chordata; class Amphibia; order Anura; family Aromobatidae; genus Allobates; species Allobates femoralis. The sequence continues at coordinate 118,752 of JARQOC010000027.1, read as the reverse complement.
TGCCCCGCTCGCTTCATCCTGCTGCGCTTGCTCCATGCTGCCTGTTCGCCACCATCCTGCCCCGCTCGCCACCATCCTGCCCCGCCGGCTCCATCCTGCCCCCCCGCCAACTCTATCTTACCCTCGCCACCATCCTGCCCCGCCACCATACTGCCCCGCCGGCTCCATCCTGCCCTGCTTGCTCCATCCTGCCCTGCCTGCTCCATCCTGCCCTGCTTGCTCCATCCTGCCCCCCTGCCACCATCTTGCCCCCTCACCACCATCCTGCCCCGCTCGCTCCATCCTGCCACCCCACCAGCTCCATCCTGCCCCACCATCTCCATCCTGCCCTGCTCGCTCCATCCTGCCCCCCCATCACCATCCTGCCCCCGCTGGCTTCATACTGCCACGCCGACTCCATCCTGCCCTGCCGGCTCCATCCTGCCCCGCTCGCCACCATCCTGCCCCCCTGCCACCATCCGCTCCTCCGACTCCATCCTGCCCCCACTGGCTCCATACTGCCCCGCCGCCTCCATCCTGCCCCACCGGCCCCATCCTGACCCGCTCACCACCATTCTGCTCCCCCGCCACCATCCTGCTCACCCGCCACCATCCGACTCCTACAACTCTATTCTGCCCTGCTCGCTCCATTCTGCCCCGCTCGCTCCATCCTGCCCTGCTCGCTGTATCCTGCCCCCCGCCACCATCCTGCCCCTCGCCGCCATCTTGCCCCGCTTGACACCATCCTGCCCGCTCGCTCCATCCTGCCCCCTGCCACCATCCTGCTCCCCGCCACCATCCTGCCCTGCTTGCTCCATCCTGCCCTCCCACCATCCTGCCTCCCCCCCCACCATCCAGCTCCTCTGGCTCCATCCTGCCCCACTCGCTCCATCCTGCCCTGCTTGCTCCACTGTCCCGCTCGCTCCATCCTGCCCCGCTCCCACCATCCTGCCCCCCACCACTTTCCTGCTCTTCCGGTTTCATCGTGCCCCGCTCGCTCCATCCTGCCCCGCTCACTCCATCCTGCCTCCCCCACCGGCTCCATCCTGCCCCCCACCCCCGCCGGCTCCATCCTGCCCCCCGCCGACTCCATCCTGCCCCCCGCCACCATCTTGCCCCCTGCCACCATAATGCCCGCCGCTCCATCCTGCCCCGCTTGCTCCATCCTGCCCCGCCTGCTCCAACCTGCCCCGCTTGCTCCATCCTGCCCCGCTTGCTCCATCCTGCCTACCCGCCACCATCTTGCCCCCTCACCACCATCCTGCCCCGCTCGCTTCATATTGCCCCGTTCCCACCTTCTGTCCCACGCCACCTTCCTGCTCTTCCGGCTTCATCGTGCCCCGCTCGCTCCATCCTGCCCCGCTCACTCCATCCTACCCCCCACCGGCTCCATCCTGCCCCCCCGCCGACTCAATCCTGCCCCGCACCATCCTGCCCCGCCACCATACTGCCCCGCCGGCTCCATCCTGCCCCACTTGCTCCATCCTGCCCCGCCTGCTCCTTCCTGCCCCGCTTGATCCATCCTGCTCCCCCGCCACCATCTTGCCTACTCACCACCATCCTGCCCCGCTCGCTCCATCCTGCCCCCACGCCAGCTCCATCCTGCCCCGCCAGCTCCATCCTGCACCGCTCGCTCCATCCTGCCCCCCCGCCACCATCCTGCCCCGCTGGCTCCATACTGCCCCGACGTCTCCATCCTGCCCTGCCGCTCCATCCTGCCCCGCTCGTCACAATCCTCCTCACCCGCCACTATCCTGCTCTCCCGCCACCATTGTACTCCCCCAGCCACCATTCAGCTCTGCCGGCTCCATTCTGCCCCGCTCGCTCCATCCTGCCCTGCTCGCTCCATCCTGCCCCGCTCGCCACCATCCTGCCCTGCTCGCTTCATCTTGCTGCGCTCCTCGCTCCATGCTGCCTGCTCGCCACCATCCTGCCCCGCTCGCCACCATCCTGCCCCGCCGGCTCCATCCTGCCCCCCCCGCCAACTCTATCTTACCCTCGCCACCATCCTGCCCCCGCCACCATACTGCCCCGCCGGCTCCATCCTGCCCTGCTTGTCCATCCTGCCCTGCCTGCTCCATCCTGCCCTGCTTGCTCCATCCTGCCCCCCCGCCACCATCTTGCCCCCTCACCACCATCCTGCCCCGCTCGCTCCATCCTGCCACCCCACCAGCTCCATCCTGCCCCGCCAGCTCCATCCTGCCCCGCTCGCTCCATCCTGCCCCCCCGTCACCATCCTGCCCCGCTGGCTTCATACTGCCAAGCCGACTCCATCCTGCCCTGCCCGCTCCATCCTGCCCCGCTCGCCACCATCCTGCTCCCCCGCCACCATCCTGCCCCCGCTGGCTCCATACTGCCCCGCCGTCTCCATCCTGCCCTGCCGGCTCCATCCTGCCCGCTCACCACCATCCTGCCCCGCACGCTTCGTCTTGCGCGCTCGCTCCATCCTGCCCTGCTCGCCACCATCTTGCCCTGCTCGCCACCATCCTGCCCCGCTCGCTCCATCCTGCCCCGCTCGCTCCATCCTGCCCCGCCACCATCCTGCCCACCGCCACCATCCTGCCCTGCTCGCTCCATCCTGCCCCCCCGCCACCATCTGCCCCCGCTGGCTCCATACTGCCCCTCCGGCTCCGTCCTGCCCTGCCAGCTCCATCTACCCGCTCGCCACCATCCTGCTCCCCGCAACCATCCTGCTCTCCAGCCTCCATTGTGCTCCCCCACCACCATCCGGCTCTGCCGGTTCCATTCTGCCCCGCTCACTCCATCTGCCCTGCTCGCTCCATCCTGCCCCCCTGCCACCATCCTACCCCCGCCACCATCCTGCCCCGCTCGCTTCATCCTGCCACGCTCGCTCCATCCTACCCTGCTCACCACCATCCTGCCCCGCTCGCCATCATCCTGTCCTGCTTGCTCCATCCTGCCCCCGCTCGCTCCATCCTGCCCACCGCCACCATCCTGCCCTGCTCGCTCCATCTTGCCCTCCCCCCATCCTGCCCCCCCGCCACCATCCGGCTCCTCCGGCTCCATCCTGTCCCCGCTGGCTCCATACTGCCCCGCCGCCTCCATCCTGCCCCATCAGTCCCATCCTGACCCGCTCACCACCATCTAGCTCCCCCGCCACCATCCTGCTCACCCACCACCATCCGACTCCTACAACTCTATTCTGCCCTGCTCGCTCCATTCTGCCCCGCTCGCTCCATCCTGCCCTGCTCGCTGTATCCTGCCCCACGCCACCATCCTGCCCCTCGCCATTATCCTGCCCCGCTTGACACCATCCTGCCCCGCTCGCTCCATCCTGCCCCGCCACCATCCTGCTCCCCGCCACCATCCTGCCCTGCTTGCTCCATCCTGCCCTCCCACCATCCTGCCCCCCTCCCACCATCCAGCTCCTCTGGCTCCATCCTGCCCCACTCGCTTCATCCTGCCCTGCTTGCTCCATCATGTCCCGCTCACTCCATGTAGTACCGCTCGCTCCATCCTGCCCCGCTCCCACCATCCTGCCCCCCACCACCTTCCTGCTCTTCTGGTTTCATCGTGCCCCGCTCGCTCCATCCTGCCCCGCTCACTCCATCCTGCCTCCCCCACCGGCTCCATCCTGTTCCCCACCCCCCCGCCGGCTCCATCCTGCCCCCCGCCGACTCCATCCTGCCCCCCGCCACCATCTTGCCCCCTGCCACCATAATGCCCCGCCGGCTCCATCCTGCCCCGCTTGCTCCATCCTGCCCCCCTACATCCATCCTGTCCTCCCGCCTCCATCCTGCCCCGCTGGCTCCATACTGCCCCGCCGGTTCCATCCTGCCCCACCGGCCCCATCCTGCCCCGCTCACCACCAGCCTGCTCCCCCGCCACCATCCTGCTCTCCCACCACCATCCGACTCCACCGACTCCATTCTGTCCCGCTCGCTCCATTCTGCCCCGCTCGCTCCATCCTGCCCCACTCGCCACCATCATGCCCCACCGCCACCATTCTGCGTTTTCAGCTCCATCCTGCCCCGCTCACTTCATCCTGCCTCGCTTGCTCCATCCTGCCCCTCCGCCACCATTCTGCCCCGTTCGCTCCATCGTGTCCTGTTCGCTCCACATTGCACCACTTGCCACCCTCCTGACCCACTCGCTCCATCCTGCCCCCCGCCACCTTCCTGCCCCCCCACCACCATCCTGCTCTTTAAGCTCCATCCTGCCCCGCTCGCTTCATCCTGCCTCGCTCGCTTCATCCTGCCCCGCTTCCACCATCCTGCCTCACCGGCTCCATCCTGCCGTGCTCACCACCATGCTGCCCCACTCGCTCCATCCCGCTTGCCACCATCCTGCTCCTCCAGCTCCATCCTGCCCTGCCGGCTCCATCCTGCCCCCCCACCATCCTGCCCCGCTTGTTCCATCCTGCCCCCTGCCACCATCCTGTTCTCCCGCCGCCAATGTACTTCCTTGCCACCATCCGGCTCCGCCGGCTTCATTCTGCCCTGCTCGCTCCATTCTGCACCCGCCACCATCCTGCCCCCGCGCCCCCATCCTGCCTCGCTCGCTCCATCCTGTCCCGCTCGACACCATCCTGCCCCGCTCGCGCACCATTCTGCCCCGCTCGCTCCATCCTGCCCCGCTTGTTCCATCCTGCCCCCTGCCACCATCCTGTTCTCCCGCCGCCAATGTACTTCCTTGCCACCATCCGGCTCCGCCGGCTCCATTCTGCCCTGCTCGCTCCATTCTGCCACCCGCCACCATCCTGCCCCCGCGCCACCATCCTGCCGTGCTCACCACCATCCTGCCCCACTCGCTCCATCCTGCCCGCTTGCCACCATCCTGCTCCTCCAGCTCCATCCTGCCCTGCCGGCTCCATACTGCCCCCCCACCATCCTGCCCCGCTCGTTCCATCCTGCCCCCTGCCACCATCCTGTTCTCCCACCGCCAATGTACTTCCTTGCCACCATCCGGCTCCGCCGGCTCCATCCTGCCCTGCTCGCTCCATTCTGCCACCCGCCACCATCCTGCCCCCGCGCCACCATCCTGCCTCGCTCGCTCCATCCTGTCCCGCTCGCCACCATCCTGCCCCGCTCGCCACCATTCTGCCCCGCTCGCTCCATCCTGCCACGCTCGCTCCATCCTGCCCCACTCGCCACCATCTTGCCCCTCTTGCCACCATCATGCCCCGCTCGCTCCATCCTGCCCCACTTGCTCCATCCTGCCCCCCGCCACTATCCTGCCCACCACCACCATCCTTCCCCGCTCGCTCCATCCTGCCCCCCGCCACCATCCAACTCCTCCGGCTCCATCCTGCCCTCCCGCCTCCATCCTGCCCCCGCTGGCTCCATACTGCCCGCCGGCTCCATCCTGCCCCCCTGCATCCATCCTGCCCCCCGCCTCCATCCTGCCCCCGCTGGCTCCATACTGCCCCGCCGGGTCCATCCTGCCCCCCTGCATCCATCCTGCCCCCCCGCCTCCATCCTGCCCCCGCTGGCTCCATACTGCCCCTACGGCTCCATCCTGCCCCACCGGCCCAATCCTGCCCCGCTCACCACCAGCCTGCTCCTCCGCCACCATCCTGCTCACCCACCACCATCCGACTCCACCGACTCCATTCTGCCCGACTCGCTCCATTCTGCCCCGCTCGCTCCATCCTGCCCTGCTCGCTCCATCCTGCCCCCCCGCCACCATCCTGCCCCTTGCCACCATCCTGCCCCGCTCGCTCCATCCTGCCCCGCTTGCCACCATCCTGCCCCGCTTGCAACCATCCTGCCCCACTCGCTCCATCCTCCCACCATCCTGCTCCCCGCCACCATCCTGCCCCACTCGCTCCATCCTGCCCTCCCACCATCCTGCCCTCCCCACCACCATCCGGCTCCTCTGGCTCCATCCTGCCCCGCTCGCTCCATCCTGCCCTGCTTTCTCCATCCTGTCCCGCTCGCTCCATCCAGTCCCGCTCGCTCCATCCTGCTCCGCTTGCTCATCCTTTCCCGCTCATCACCATCCTGCCCCGCTCGCTCCATCCTGCCCCGCTAGCTCCATCCTGCCCCCCGCCACCATCTTGCCCCCCCACCACCATCCCGCTCCTCCAGCTCCATCCTGCTCCGCTCGCTCCTTTCTGCTCCACTCACTCCATCCTGCCTCGCTCACCACCATCCTGCCCTTCTCGCTCCATCCTGCCACCATCCTGTCTGCTCGCTCCATCCTGCCCAGTTCGCCACCATCCTGCTCCCCCATACTGCCCTCCCACACCCGCCACCATCCTGCCCCCCCGCCACCATCCTGCCCCGCTCGCCCCATCCTGCCCCGCTCGACACCATCCTGCCCTGCTCGCCACCATCCTGCTCCGCTCGCTCCATCCTGCCGCGCTCGCTCCATCCTGCCCTGCTCGCCACCATCTTGCCCCACTTGCCACCATTCTGCCCCACTCGCTCCATCCTGCCCCACTTGCTCCATCCTGCCCCCCGCCACCATCCTGCCCACCGCCACCATCCTGCCCCGCTCGCTCCATCCTGCCCTCCCCCCATCCTGTCCCCCTGCCACCATCCAACTCCTCCGGCTCCATCCTGCCCCCCCGCCTCCATCCTGCCCCCGCTGGTTCCATACTGCCCCGCTGGCTCCATCCTGCCCCCCTGCATCCATCCTGCCCCCCGCCTCCATCCTGCCCCCGCTGGCTCCATACTGCCCCGCCGGCTCCATCCTGCCCCCCTGCATCCATCCTGCCCCCCCGCCTCCATCCTGCCCCCGCTGGCTCCATACTGCCCCTCCGGCTCCATCCAGCTCCACCGGCCCCATCCTGCCCCGCTCACCACCAGCCTGCTTCCCTGCCACCATCCTGCTCACCCACCACCATCTGACTCCACCGACTCCATTCTGCCCCACTCGCTCCATTCTGCCTCGCTCGCTCCATCCTGCCCCATTCTCTCCATCCTGTTCTGCTCGCCACCATCCTGCCCCCCCAGCCACCATCCTACCTCCCCCCCAGCCATCATCCTGCCTCCCTCAGCCACCATCCTGCTCCTCCGGCTCCATCCTGCCCTTCTCCCCCCATCCTGCCCCACTTGCTCCATCCTGCCCCCCACCTCCATCCTGCCCCCCGATGTTTTTGCTCCCCAGTCTGCATCCTGCCCCCCCTCCACCTCCATTCTGCCCCCTCCACCTTCATCCTGTCCCCCCTCCACCTCCATCCTGCCCTGCCCCCCGGCTCCATCCTGCTCACCAGCCTCCATCCTGCCCCCCGGCTCCATCCTGCTCTGCTCGCTCCATCCTGCCCCCCGACACAATCCTGCCCCCCCTCTAACCTCCCGTCACCATCGTGCCCCCATGCTCCATCCTGCCCCCCCGGTAGTTAGCGGTCATGTGACCGATCAGCTGATCGTTTTCCCAGGCAACGACAGGTCCTAAAGGCCTGTAGGACCTAGAAGACAAAGGTGGAGCAAGCCGGTGGACAGGTGAGTATCCTCACTGAGGAATTTTTTACTTTTACTGCGGAGGAGCGGGGGGCCGCGGGGAGCGGAGTATCACCATATACCATAGTGCTACTATACAAGTACTGTAATGTAACGCCATATACTATAGTGCTGCTATACATGTACTGTAATGTACTGCCATATACCATAGTGCTGCTATACATGTAATGTAATGTACCGCCATATACCATAGCGCTGCTATACATATACTGTAATGTACCTGATTGGTCCACCCGGCGGGCTCAACCTATCAGCGCCAGCGTGCGATTTCTGTACACAGAAAAAGAACAAAAGATGGTGGCGACTAATGCGGAGCAGCGGACTACCGCCGCAGCCTCATGTCACTAACCCCCGCCACGAGCCACCCACTGACACCAGGGATTGGGGTTGCCGCGGTCGGAGTTCCCAGGGTGCAGGGAGTACGCATCGTGCGCCACTCCCTTCATATGGCCGCACAGTCTGTCACAGACTGATCCCGGGTGTCATCCTATGCCTCCTGTCAGTGCAGCTGGGTGGCAGCAGCACATGCCAGCCTCTCACCCTCCACCTCCCACATCGCAGCCTCTCTGTGTGGGGGGATAAAGCAGTGGCAGTGCTGGACACAGTAGGTGAGATGTGTTTGAATAGTGAGAGCCACTGACACAGCAGTTTTCACTATTCACTTGACAAATTCCTCACTACTATTGTACTCCAGCGACTGCATGGAGAAGCTGTGCACTGTCCGTCATATGAGCTGTGGATGCTGGAGGGTGATAGCACTGGTGATGTCCCGGGAGCATGGCCGGCCCAGAGGGGTCAGAGGGAAAAAGAGTTCTCCCTTCTGCATCCTGTCTCCTCTGGAGGGGGGAGGGGCGCCTGCACACACAGCCAGAGAGGAAGGAACACTGCTGTCCTGGAGCCACATGAGGATAGCATAGGTCACTGTGAAGTGGTGTATGTAAGTGTGTGTGTGTGTGTGTGTATACATGTCAGTGTGTGTGTACATGGTCAGGTTCAGACCGTGTCCCGGGCCCTGGCAAGTAAAAGGGAATATTTACAGGGCATTAGAGTTTGTCGTGACCCCACCCAAAGTGTGTGGTCAGTAAGGGGACCACCGCTGCTGCAGAACCTCCGGGGATGATGTTAGGCAGCTAATATGGTACTGCTCTCCTTAGGTAGAGGCGGGTTCCCTGGGGCAGTGGTTGTTATAGTCTATGGTGGATGTGATAATAAGGGATTGGATAGTGGAGACGGGTTGAAGGAACACACTCACGTTTCTGTAGTTTCCAAAGCTTTACTGCGATGTTGTTGCAGGTTATAGTCCACGGAGTCTGTACTGGGGCCGGGTTGCTCCCACCCTGTCTGGGTCCTCAGCTTCCTCCTGCTGCGCTGTGTGTGTGTGGCCCTGAGGCTGCTCCTAGCTGAGCTGCTGGCACTGTCTCTCGCTCCTTTCTGGTACCCCTTGGCTGGGCAACTTGAGTCTTCTGTGTACTGCTGACCCCGCTGTTTTGCTTTGCACTGGTACAGTGTTGATCTAGAAACTCCACTATTCCTGGATTTACTGTGCTGTGTGTCAGTCACAGTCTCAGATCTGGTCTCTGTTCTGTACACTCCTCTGGGCGAGTGGTGATGGCACTCAAGCTCCTAGATGTGTTTCTCTGCCTTTGACTCTCCTTTCCTCAGACCCTTGCTAGGGCTGGAATCCGTGAGCAGAATGTAGAGAAGCCTGGCACAGCTCCTTTACACTACAGCCTCTCTCAGTTCTCCCAGGAACTGGACTCTTCACAGCACTGCTATGTGATGAACTCACTACTTCCTCTTAACCTGGAATATATAAGGGAGCTGGTTGAGCTCCCCCTCCTGGCCCAGAGGTGCTAGTGTAGTGTCAGTGTCTTGTGGGAGGGAACCCATGTGATGTTACTGTGGCACATTAACCCCCTGGATGCCACACATGTCAGTGTATGTATACATGTCAGTGTGTGTATACATGTCAGTGTGTGTGTGTATACATGTCAGTGTGTGTGTGTGTATACATGTCAGTGAGTGTGTGTATACATGTCAGTGTGTGTGTGTATACATGTCAATGTGTGTATACATGTCAGTGTGTGTATATATCTACTATATAATCGTCTAATGTTCTCTGTCTGTCACGGAAATCGCGCGCTAGAGCTGATTGGTTGAGCCCGCCGGGTGGACCAATCAGCGCTAGCGTGCAATTTCTGTACACAGAAAGAGAACAAAAGATGGCAGCGGCTAGCGCGGCGCAGCGGACTTCCGCCGCAGCCTCATGTCACTAACCCCCGCCACGAGCCGCCCACTGACACCGGGGACCGGGGGCTCCCAGGGTGCAGGGAGCAATGGGAGCGCGCATCTTGCGGTTCCCCCTTCCTATGGCAGCACAGTCTGTCACAGACTGTGCGGCCATAGGATGATCCCGGGTGTCTGCCGCCTCCTGTCAGTGCAGCTTGGTGGCAGCAGCACACGCCAGCTGGAGCCCAGCTGCACTGACAGGAGGTGGCTGACACCCAGGATCATCCTGCACACTGTCGCCTCTGCGTCCGCCTCCTCCACACCATCGCTCTCCTGACACCGCGCTCAGCACCAGGGACATGAGGGCCATCACTGGAACCGCCAGGGGACAGAGCCCCTGTGTGTGGCTGTGAGTGTGAGTCTGTGTGTGTGTGTCTGTGCCTGTGTGTGTGTGTGTCTGGATGTGGGTGTGAGTCTGTGTGTGTGTGTGGCTGTAAGTGTGAGTCTGTGTGTGTATGTGTGTGGCTGTGAGTATGAGTCTGTAGGTGTGTGTGTGTCTGGCTGTGGGTGTGAGTCTGTGTATGTGTGTGGGTCTGAGTCTGTGTCTAGGTGTGACTCTGTGTGTGGGTGTGAGTTTGCTCCTTCCTCCCCCTGCCTGTGCCACTTTGTCCTCCATTCCCCCCGCCGCTTCGTCCTCCATCCTTCCCCACCCCGCCGCTTCGTCCTCCGTCCTCCTCCCCCCTGCCGCTCTGTGCTCCGTCCTCCACCTGCCTGTGCCGCTCCGTCCTCCTCCACCCCACCGCTTCTTCCTCCTTCTTTTGTCCTCCTCCCTTCCGCCACTCTATCCTTCATCCTCTCCCTGCCTGTGCTGCTCCGTCCTCCCCCACCCCGTCGCTAAATCCTCCGTCCTCCTCCCCCGCCGCTCTGTGCTCCGTCCTCCCCCTGCCGCTCCATCCTCCCCCACCCCATCGCTTCCTCATTCCTTTGTCCTCCGCCACTTCATCCTCCATCCTTCCCCTGTCTGTGCTGCTCTGTCCTTCCACACCCTGCTGCTTCATCCTCCATCCTCCTTCCCCTGCCGCTCTGTGCTCCGTCCTCCCCTACCCCACCACTTCCTCCTCCTTCCTTTGTCCTCCTACCAGTAGAGTAGCTAGCGGGGGGCAGGGGGGCGAGCGCCCCGGGCCCCCCGACATCAGGGGCCCATTGTCCGCCCCCTGGGGGGCCCCCGTGCTGCCAGCCGGCCGCCGTGCCGGCCGGAGAGGAGGGAGGACGGGACTTCCTGTCTTGCAGCTCTGCCCGCCCCTCCTCACCTCCTCCTTACAGCAGACGCACACGGCAGCCACGGTGAGTCTGCAACGGCCCCCCCCCACCCTTTAACAAGAGGTGTGTGAGAGAGGGGTGCTGAAGGTGTCAGGCTGTGCAAGGGTGATGAAGGATACAGGGAGGCTGGAGGATGGGATCTGCAGGGGGACAGAGGATGGAATCTGCAGGGGGGCAGAGGATGGGATCTGCAGGGGGACAGAGGATGGGATCTGCAGAGGGACAGAGGATGGGATCTGCAGGGGGACAGAGGATGGGATCTGCACGGGGACAGAGGATGGGATCTGCAGGGGGACAGAGGATGGGATCTGCAGGGGGACAGAGGATGGAATCTGCAGGGGGACAGAGGATGGGATCTGCAGGGGGACAGAGGATGGGATCTGCAGGGGGACAGAGGATGGGATCTGCAGGGGGACAGAGGATGGGATCTGCAGGGGGACAGAGGATGGAATCTGCAGGGGACAGAGGATGGAATCTGCAGGGGGACAGAGGATGGAATCTGCAGGGGACAGAGGATGGAATCTGCAGGGGACAGAGGATGCAAACTGCAGTGGGACAGAGGATGGAATCTTCAGGGGACAGAGGATGGAATCTGCAGGGGGACAGAGGATGGAATCTACAGGGGACAGAGGATGGGATCTGCAGGGGACAGAGGATGCAAACTGCAGGGGGACAGAGGATGGAATCTGCAGGGGACAGAGGATGGAATCTGCAGGCGACAGAGGATGGAATCTGCAGGGGACAGAGGATGGAAACTGCAGGGGATAGAGGATGGACACTGCAGGGAATAGAGGATGGAGAGTGCAGGAGGATGGAGAGCGCAGGAGGATGGAGCACACAGAAGGATGGCAGGAGGACAGAGTGCGCAAGAGGATGAAGAGTGCAGGAGGATGGAGCACACAGAAGGATGGAGCGCGCAGGTGGATGGGGAGCGCAGGAGGATGGTGAGTGCAGGAGGATGGAGGGTGCAGGAGGATGGAGGGTGCAGAAGGATGGAGGGTGCTGAAGGATGGAGGGTGCTGAAGGATGGAGGGTGCTGAAGGATGGAGAGTGCAGGAGGATGGAGGGTGCAGGAGGATGGAGGGTGCAGGAGGATGGGAAGTGCAGGAGGATGGAGAGTTTAGGAGGAGAGTGGCCATTTGGCCAAATTCTTAGGGGTGGCAGCTGCGGCCAATTTTTCCACCGCCCAGGGCGCCACAAACACTTGCAACGCCACTTGGGGTGGCACGAGAATTCTCTGACAGCACCCCCCCCCCCCCCCCGCTTTTCACATGGGGGCCCTGGGTGCAGATCTCGCCCCCGGGCCCAGAGCAGGCTAGCTACGCCACTGCCTCCTACCCTCCATCCTCCATCCTCCCCCTGCCTGTGCTGCTCCATCCTGCTCTCCCTCGCGGCTCTGTCCTCCCCCTGCCTGTGCTACTCCAGCCTCCCCCACCCTGCCGCTTTGTCCTCCATCCTCCTCTTCCCCGCTGCTCTGTGCTCCGTCCTCCCCCTGCCTGTGCTGCTCCGGCCTCCCCTACCCCGCCGCTTCGTCCTCCATCCTCCTCTCCCCCGCCGCTCTGTGCTCCGTCCTCCCCCTGCCGCTCCATCCTCCCCCACCCCATCGCTTCCTCATTCCTTTGTCCTTCGCCACTTCATCCTCCATCCTTCCCCTGTCTGTGCTGCTCTGTCCTCCCACACCCTGCTGCTTCATCCTCCATCCTCCTTCCCCTGCCGCTCTGTGCTCCGTCCTCCACTACCCCACCACTTCCTCCTCCTTCCTTTGTCCTCCTACCAGTAGAGTAGCTAGCGGGGGGGCAGGGGGGGCGAGCGCCCCGGGCCCCCCGACATCAGGGGCCCATTGTCCGCCCCCTGGGGGGCCCCCGTGCTGCCAGCCGGCCGCCGTGCCGGCCGGAGAGGAGGGAGGACGGGACTTCCTGTCTTGCAGCTCTGCCCGCCCCTCCTCACCTCCTCCTTACAGCAGACGCACACGGCAGCCACGGTGAGTCTGCAACGGCCCCCCCCCACACCTTTAACAAGAGGTGTGTGAGAGAGGGGTGCTGAAGGTGTCAGGCTGTGCAAGGGTGATGAAGGATATAGGGAGGCTGGAGGATGGGATCTGCAGGGGGACAGAGGATGGAATCTGCAGGGGGACAGAGGATGGGATCTGCAGGGGGACAGAGGATGGGATCTGCAGAGGGACAGAGGATGGGATCTGCAGGGGGACAGAGGATGGGATCTGCACGGGGACAGAGGATGGGATCTGCAGGGGGACAGAGGATGGGATCTGCAGGGGGACAGAGGATGGAATCTGCAGGGGGACAGAGGATGGGATCTGCAGGGGGACAGAGGATGGGATCTGCAGGGGACAGAGGATGGGATCTGCAGGGGGACAGAGGATGGGATCTGCAGGGGGACAGAGGATGGGATCTGCAGGGGGACAGAGGATGGAATCTGCAGGGGACAGAGGATGGAATCTGCAGGGGGACAGAGGATGGAATCTGCAGGGGACAGAGGATGGAATCTGCAGGGGACAGAGGATGCAAACTGCAGGGGGACAGAGGATGGAATCTGCAGGGACAGAGGATGGAATCTGCAGGGGGACAGAGGATGGAATCTACAGGGGACAGAGGATGGGATCTGCAGGGGACAGAGGATGCAAACTGCAGGGGGACAGAGGATGGAATCTGCAGGGGACAGAGGATGGAATCTGCAGGCGACAGAGGATGGAATCTGCAGGGGACAGAGGATGGAAACTGCAGGGGATAGAGGATGGAGAGCGCAGGAGCATGGAGAGCGCAGGAGGATGGAGCACTCAGAAGGATGGCAGGAGGACAGAGAGCGCATGAGGATGAAGAGCACAGGAGGATGGAGCACACAGAAGGATGGCAGGAGGACAGAGTGCGCAAGAGGATGAAGAGTGCAGGAGGATGGAGCACACAGAAGGATGGAGCGCGCAGGTGGATGGGGAGCGCAGGAGGATGGTGAGTGCAGGAGGATGGAGGGTGCAGGAGGATGGAGGGTGCTGAAGGATGGAGGGTGCTGAAGGATGGAGGGTGCTGAAGGATGGAGAGTGCAGGAGGATGGAGGGTGCAGGAGGATGGTGAGTGCAGGAGGATGGAGGGTGCAGGAGGATGGAGGGTGCTGAAGGATGGAGGGTGCTGAAGGATGGAGGGTGCTGAAGGATGGAGGGTGCTGAAGGATGGAGAGTGCAGGAGGATGGAGGGTGCAGGAGGATGGAGGGTGCAGGAGGATGGGAAGTGCAGGAGGATGGAGAGTTTAGGAGGAGAGTGGCCATTTGGCCCAATTCTTAGGGCGGCAGCTGCGGCAAATTTTTCCACCGCCCAGGGCGCCACAAACACTTGCAACGCCACTTGGGGTGGCACGAGAATTCTCTGACAGCACCCCTCCCCCCCCCGCTTTTCACATGGGGGCCCTGGGTGCAGATCTCGCCCCCGGGCCCAGAGCAGGCTAGCTACGCCACTGCCTCCTACCCTCCATCCTCCATCCTCCCCCTGCCTGTGCTGCTCCATCCTGCTCTCCCTCGCGGCTCTGTCCTCCCCCTGCCTGTGCTACTCCAGCCTCCCCCACCCTGCCGCTTTGTCCTCCATCCTCCTCTTCCCCGCTGCTCTGTGCTCCGTCCTCCCCCTGCCTGTGCTGCTCCGGCCTCCCCTACCCCGCCGCTTCGTCCTCCATCCTCCTCTCCCCCGCCGCTCTGTGCTCCGTCCTCCCCCTGCCGCTCCATCGTCCCCCACCCCACCACTTCCTCCTCCTTCCTTTGTCCTCCCCCCTCCGCCATTCCATCATCCGTCCTCCCCCTGACTGTGCTGCTCCGTCCCCTCCCACCCCCGCCGCTTCATCCTCTGTCCTCCTCCCCCCGACGCTCTGTGCTCCATCCTCCCCCTGTCTGTGCCACTCCATCCTCCCCTACCCCACCGCTTCCTCCTCCTTCCTTTGTCCCCCTCCCCTCCACCACTACATCCTCCCCCTCCCTGCCGCTTCGTCCTCCATCCTCCTCTCCCCCGCCGTTCCGTCCTCCCCCTGCCTGTTCCGCTCCATCCTCCCCCACCGCTTCCTCCTCCTTCCTTTGTCCTCACCTCCACTACTCCATCCTCCGTCCTCCCCCTGCTTGTGCAGCCCCGTCCTCCCCCACCCTGCTGATTCGTCCTCCGTCCTCCCCCGCCGCTCTGTGCTGTTGTCCCCCTGCCTGTGCCGCTCCATCCTTCCCCACCCCTCCGCTTTCTCCTTCCTTTGTCCTCCTCCCCTCCACCACTCCGTCCTCCCCCTGCCTGTGCTGCTCCAGCCTCCCCCACCCCACCACTTCGTCCTCCGTTCTCCTCCCCCCGCCGCTCTGTGCTCTGTCCCCCCCCTGCCTCTGCTGCTTCGGCCTCCCCTACCCCACCGCTTCATCATCCATCCTCCTCTCCCCCGTTGCTCTGTGCTCCGTCCTCCCCCTGCCGCTCCATCGTCCCCACCCCACTGCTTCCTCCTCCTTCCTTTGTCCTCCGCCACTCCATCGTCCGTCCTCCCCCTGACTGTGCTGCTCTGTCCTCTCCCACCCCGCTGCTTTGTCCTCTGTTCTCCTCCCCCTAATGCTCTGTGCTCCGTCCTCCCCCTGTCTGTGCCGCTCCATGCTCCCCCACCCCACCGCTTCCTCCTCCTTCCTTTGTCCCCCTCCACCACTCCATCCTCCCCCTCCACGCCACTTCGTCCTCTATCCTCCTCTCCCCGGCCGCTCCGTCCTCCCCCTGCCTGTGCCGCTCCATCCTCCCCTACCCCGCCGCTTTGTCCTCCATCCTCCTCTCCCCCGCCGCTCTGTGCTGCTCCATCCTCCTCCACCCCACCGCTTCCTCCTCCTTTCTTTGTCCTCACCTCCGCTACTCCATCCTCCGTCCTCCCACTGCCTGTGCAGCCCCGTCCCCTCCCACCCTGCCGATTCGTCCTCCGTCCGCCCCCCACCGCTCTGTGCTCCGTTGTCCCCCTGCCTGTGCTGCGCCAGCCTCCCCCACCCCGCTGCTTCGTCCTCCATCCTCCTCTCCCCCGCCGCTCTGTGCTCCGTCCTCCCCCTGCCTGTGCTGCTCCGGCCTCCCCTACCCGGCCCCTTCGTCCTCCATCCTCCTCTCCCCCGCCGCTCTGTGCTCCGTCCTCCCCCTGCCGCTCCATCGTCCCCCACTGCTTCCTCCTCCTTTCTTTGTCTTCCTCCCCTCCACCACTCCATCCTCCGCCCTCCCCCTGACTGTGCTGCTCCGTCCTCTCCCACCCCACCGCTTCGTCCTTTGTCCCCCTCCCCCCACCGCTCTGTTCTCTGTCCTCCCCGTCTGTGCCGCTCCATGCTCCCCCACCACTTCCTCCTCCTTTCTTTGTCCCCCTCCCCTCCATTACTCTATCCTCCCCACCGCTTCGTCCTCCATCCTCCTCTCCCCCGCCGCTCCGTCTTCCCCCTGCCTGTGCCGCTCCATCCTCCCCCACCCCACCGCTACTTTCCCTGTCCTCCCTCCTCCTCCCTCCTGCCGCTCCATCCTCCCCCTGCCACTCCATCCTCCCCCTACCTGTGCCCCACCTTCCTCCTCCTGCCCCCTGCCACACCTCCCTCCCCCCCCGCCGATCTGTCCTCAAAGTCCCTCCCTATTCAGTCTTCCCCATGCAGTCCCTATTTCTATATTCTAGAATACTCGATGCTTTAGAATCGGGCCACCATCTAGTTACACACAAGGATGCTTACCCATTGCCCAGAATTGAAGAGTCATTAGCTGCTCTGAGAGCTGCTAACTATTTTTCCAACTTAGATCTCAACAGTGGGTATTGGCAGGTTCCCATGACAGTGGTGGAAAGAGAGAAGACTGCATTCACGACACCTATGGGCCTCTTTGAATTTAACTCTGTTGGACCCCAGGGCCGTGGGGTGCTCAGAACTGGGATATACGGTCTCTGGTGGGTCACAGGGGTCGAAACCTGGCTTCCGTGCCCCTGGGTGCAGCTTATAAAAGGGGTGAACTTCTGGCTTGGTCGGGAAAGGGGATGATGAGACAGAGTTATTTGTGATGCCACACGTGGTATGTGGCTATAGATGGCAACTGCTGCTGCAGAACCTCCAGGGATGGCAGATAGCAGCTGGGATGGGATGGCTCTCCACAGGAAGAGCAGATCCCCGGGGCAGTGAAAGTAGTTTAGGTGTAGGGTGCAGGATGATGGCCACAAGCAATAGGCAGACTTAATGTTTTGGTGGTTATTCAGTCTTTTACTGGAGTAGCTGAATTCGGACAGTTGTCCACGGAGTCTTTGCTGAGAGCATCTGTGGCACCCCAAGGGTTAATGTGCCACAGAAACATCAACACAGGTTTACTCCCCACACAACACTACACTAGAAAGTGGGAGGAGTTTCGGTGGCACCTGCACTAGTGGGAGGAGCTAAGTTGTTTACCACAGAGCAGGAGTGACAGTTAGTTCAGTTTGAGTCTGGAGCAGGAGCAGAGCCAAGTGTCAGTGGAGGTCCTGAGAGGTCTGGGGAGAGGAGACAGAGGAACAGAGGAACATACCCGGGATAAAGAGTTACCCCAAAAACTTGACCCCGGGGAGGCGCTTAAGACGGATACCGGATCCGAGGCTGTGCCTGAGACAGACAGGACAGTAAACACCGGCATAGTGAAGGTCCACCATCTTCACTGTACCATAGCAAAGCAACACGGAGGGGTCAGTGACACAGAGGACCCAAGTTGCCCAGCATATTGGTACCCGTGAGCAGAGACAGGGCCAGCAGTTCAGCTACAAGCAGCAGCAGGGCCACACACAGCGTTTAAGTAGGAAGCCAAGGACCCGGTCAGGGTGAGAACAACCTGGTACAGACTCCGTGGACAATACTGTGTTATACCATCTGCCAGTAAAGACTTGTAAAACAACAGAAACCGTGAGTGTGTGTGATCCTTATACTGAAGCCCCACTTGCCCTCATATACTGCAATTACCTCTACCTCATCATCTCTACTGCTACCCCTACTGTCCTGCAGCATCAATAACTATCCTCACAGACTTTAACTACTACCACTGCCCCGGGGAACTCAGTTCTGCCCACAGGAACTATTCTACCCAAGCTGCTATCCCATCATCCCCCCGGAGGTTCTGCAGCAGTGGCGGCCCCATTACTGGCCGCATATAGTGGGTGGCGTCACGAGTGACAAATCCCCTGTAAATAACCCCCATTTTATTGTGCGGGCCCGGGACACGGTCCGGGCCAGGACCGCCGTGACATCCCCCAGCAGTACACCGGGCCGGCACCGAGTACCCCTGTCCCAGTGGGCTCCACAACCTGGCGTCACGAACAGGATCTACCGTGCCCGATACCGGGCATTGTGTGCCGTGATTAATGACTGTTTTAAAACTGCCGCCATTGCTGGGCGTGCGCCAAGCTGAATTGTAACTGCGCCACAGATACTGTAAATTTCAGAATCCGCCATTGCAGAGCGCGCGACGCGCGGGAAGAAAAAAAAACGCTCACCGCTCTGACGTCATCCGGAAGGGAAGAGAATCCCTGGTGCACAGCGGAACGTTTGTTAGACATCCGATCGGAAGCGGAAGACGGAAAGGCGGACCTTAACTAAGGGGGCACAAAATGTCGCAGCCCGGTGCACAAGGCGGTGACGGAGCAGCCGGTGGAGCTGCAGCACCGGACCCAGCGATAGTACCCGGCGGTGCAGCCGCACAAGGAACAGCATCCATAATGCCATTCCTGATGCCGTATACTCCAGGGGCAATGTGGCTGCCCCAGTACTCCGGTGAGCCAAATACACTAACTGACTTTATGCTAAAGATAAAGGAATACTATGTGATGTACCCCCTCACTGAAGCCCAACGTGTAGGAATGATAATGGGACAGTTAAGGGGCAATGCACGGCATGAGGTTGCATCCTGGCTGGACACAGATAAGGACACTGTAAAGCATCTAGCAGCTAGACTGAAAGCAACGTTTGAATCTGCTGTTGATACCCGGGCTAAGATGAGGTTCTTTGCATGCCACCAGAAACCTAAACAGAGTGCCAGAGATTTTGCCTTGAACCTGCAGGAAGCACTCAGAGCCCTTAAGCTGGCAGAACCTGCTTTAGCCCCGGGAGCTGATAAAATGCTATTTGACCAATTCATAGAGGGCCTCCATTCCCCTTCCCACCGAGGACAGTTAAGCATGATACTGCTGCAGAACCCTGACATGACATTTACTGAGCTGAAAGATAGAGCTATCTGTTTGCAGCAGCTGGAAGAGCCACGGGAGCTACCAACTGTCCTTGACACTGCAGCAGCACCTCAGCAGCTGGCAGCGCCAGCGGCATCTGCCATGTCAGCAACTGCTGCTGAAACTGGAGAACTAATTTCTAATGCAGACCTCAATCAAAAGCTAGATGCCCTGACAGACACCGTGATCTCTATGGCCAAGGTCATCAAGGAACTGCAAGAGTTAAAGCCTGCACCCAAGATCCAGTTGGCGACCAGCAGAGAGGATGTCCCGTGGATGAGGCCCAGAATATACCCAGCAGCAAGAGGACGACCCAGCGATCGCTACCAACTGGATGGACAGCCCTTTTGCCGCCGTTGCCAGAAACCAGGCCATCTTGCTCGTGAGTGTCCTTTAAACGACGATTCCCTGGGCAGGCGGACCGCTCCCCAGGAATGAACACTCAAGACCCCTCAGCCTAGTATGACAAATTCGTGGGAGGAAAACCGGTGATCCCTATTGTGTTGGATGGCATTCCCTTTAGTATCTTGCTGGATACCCCAGCAGCTCCCCTGGATAAACCAGGCTGAGTAGTATCCCACTGCTGCCACCAATTGTGGAAACCCGGGGGTCAGTGGGTGCTCTCGTCCGCAGGCCCAGCCACCTTTACAAAGACAACGTGGACCAGGGCTCATCCCCAACTGAACGCCCGAGCTCCTTAACCGTGGGCGGAACACTACTCAGACAACACAGGCCAAGGGAATCACAATATTAAGGCTTTATTGGATCCCCAAACAGTTAACAGCATATAACGCATAACCAAGCACAACACAACAATGTAACAGGCAACAGAGTCTCACCCTTCTGCTGGCTCACCAGGGTTTAGAATATAGCACAGCAAAGTCTGTAGCCAGGTGACTTTATCGTCCCAACCTGGGTTGCTTCCTTGTCCTCATGCAGTCTTTATCACAGCCGAATCCGATAATCCGATACTGAAGTCCTTGTGGTTCTTTAGTCCGTGTTCTGATCCCCTTGGTCGGCACCGAAATGCCTAGGCCTGGGGTTATGGCTAGCTAATCAGACCCGAAGACCCTAGATTAGCTGCCTGTATCCAATCTTCAATCTCCAATCTCCAATCCAGTGGACCTCTAGCCGGGACCGAAATCCCTAGACTGAGGCCACTAGACAGAATCTAACTCACTCTGGTTAATGAACACATCTCCTTATATACCTTCAGCCCTCATTGCAGGGTATTGGGAATGTCACGATTGGTGCAATACCACTGTCTTTGCATTGGCTGAACCTCAAGTCTCATTTAACATATTTTTAGAAGCAATGTACTCCTGACAAGGTATAGTGACATACTGATTGACATAGTCCTTACAATGGAATGTTATTAGGAGACATTAAGTCTGTAATCAATGACTCTTAAACAATGTGGCTGGAGCCACAATCAACATTCACAGGGTAATAGACAATGGACGATTAGCATAATTAAGTTCTCTGTCTTTCTATGACCAACAAGTTAGATAATTACATTACCATGCTAAACTTAGACCACGGTAATCTATGAGAATACTGTAGGAAATTCTCCTTGGCCATTACAAATTTACAAGCCAATACACAATATGATATGTCTGGGTTACATAAGAAATCATCATATGTCCTACATTGAAGGAGTCCATTTCGTCACACCGGGTCCCAAATAACATCAATCCCACATGTTCTATATAAAAGGTACTGGGCTGATTCAGACATTACGAGTGCGCCAGATGACTTTAACTTTGATGTATGGGCTAGTAATGGACAGGTAATACCAAAGGTTGGATTTAGAGAGATGAATATTCAGGTTGGGACGGTAGAATTGCAGAACCAGGGTGTTATAATCATCGATGTTAACCAGCGAGAACGTGAACCAGTGATGCTGATAGGAATGAATGTAATTGAGAAATGTTTTTCCGAAGTGTTAAGTGTTTTGCAGCAAATAGCCGAGACTGCCGGAACTGGACAACAGAGGCTTCTGCACAAAGAGATCAAAGCTCTGAAGTTGAAGCAACAGGTAGAAATCTCCGCAGGTGAGATCGGCAGTGTACGAGTAAGTGATCCAATACCCATTGTAATTCCTCCCAAAACTGAAATGTTGGTCTGGTGTAGAGCCGCAATAGGCATCAAGGGGCAAGACTATCAGGCCCTGGTAGAACCCCTGTACTCAGACAGTAGACCAACCATACTCACTGCTAGAGGAGTAGTTGACGTACACAATGGAAGAGTGCCATTACGCCTATTAAACTGCGGAGAAGATGAGGTCACATTACCTAAGTATGCTACCATGGCTAAGTTGTACACGGTTGATAACAATAACATCACAACCGCCGAGCCCTTGAACCCGTCATGCCAGGCGGATGACAATGGCTCAGAGGAGAAGCTGGAGGATTGGTGCCAAAAGTTACATGTAGGTACCAGTTCTACACCTCCCCGTCACAAGCATGGAGTATACCGGGTAGTGAAGGAATATGAACAAATATTCAGTAAACACCCGTTAGACTTTGGGCAGATCAAAGGGGTAGAGCACACTATACCCACAGGTAACCATCAGCCTATAAAAGAGAGGTATAGACCCTTACCACCAGCTCACTACCAAACCACCAAAGATATGCTCAGAGAAATGAAATCTGCAGGGGTAATAAGAGACAGTTGTAGCCCCTGGGCAGCACCTCTAGTGTTAGTTAAAAAGAAGGACGGAACCATGAGGATGTGCGTAGATTACCAGCAGATTAATCGCATCACACATAAGGACGCATACCCATTACCTAGGTTTGAGGAGTCATTAGCTGCATTAAAATCTGCTAACTACTTTTCCACCCTTGATCTGACTAGTGGGTACTGGCAGGTTCCTGTGGCCGAGGCCGACAAGGAGAAGACAGCGTTTACTACGCCGATGCGCCTCTGTGAGTTTAATTGTATGCCGTTCGGACTCTGCAATGCACCCGGGACCTTCCAACGTCTGATGGAGAGCTGCTTAGGACACAAGAACTTTGAAACTGTCCTCCTGTACTTAGATGACGTCATAGTCTATTCCAAGACGTACGAGCAACATCTACAAGACCTGGCAGAAGTGTTCGAAGCTTTGTCCAAATATGGCATGAAGATCAAGCCATCCAAGTGTCACCTTCTCAAACCAAAGGTACAGTACCTGGGACATGTCGTGAGTTCAGAGGGAGTAGCAGCGGATCCTGATAAAGTCACAGTGATAAGGGATTGGCCAAGACCTACAAACGTGAAAGAAGTGAGGCAATTCCTGGGCCTGGTAGGCTATTATAGAAGATTTATCAGAAGATTCACGAAGCTAGCAGCTCCTCTGCAAGACATTCTAGCAGGACGATCAAAGAAGACTTCAAACTGTAATTTCCTGACACGGTGGGATGAGGAAAGAGAAGATTCCTTCAATAAGCTGAAAAGTGCACTGACGGGAGAAGAGATCCTGGCATACCCTGATTACCATCAACCCTTCATTCTATACACGGATGCCAGCAACGTTGGACTGGGAGCAGTATTATCACAGATGCAAGGAGGCAAAGACAGAGTTATTGCCTTTGCAAGTAGGAAGCTCCGGCCTACAGAAAGAAATCCCGAGAACTACAGCTCCTTCAAGTTAGAGCTACTGGCAGTAGTTTGGGCTGTGACTGAATGCTTTAAACATTACTTGGCAGGTGCAGAATTCACCATCTACACGGATAACAACCCGTTGACTCACCTGAATACAGCAAAACTAGGAGCTCTGGAGCAGCGATGGATAGCCCGGCTATCTAATTACAACTTTGTCATCAAATACAGGGCAGGTCGCAAGAACGGGAACGCAGATGCCTTGTCACAGATGCCGCACCTGAAAGACGTGGAAGAGGAACCGGAAGAGTTGGAAGAGATTGAGCTACCGTCCTTTCATCGTTCAAAGTTACAAGATTATCAACCCGGCGCCTACCAAAGAAAGCAGGAAGTAAATCTTAACCTGTTAAGACACTACGGATGGGCCGAAGCCCAAGATAATGATCCAGCCGTGAAGCTAGTGAAAGAACTGCTTACGCAACAACATGCATACCCTGATCAGAATGCCCCAGCTGAAGCTATACAGCTATGGAAAGATAGAGGCAAGTTGTTTCTACATCAAGGAAAGCTCTGCAGAACGTATACAATCCTAAAACGCATGAACTAGTCTGGCAGATAATCGTGCCCAAGAGAGCCACTCAAATGGTCTTAGAAGCTTATCATGACGGAGCAGGTCATTTTGGATGGAAGAAGTTAGAAGCGATCCTGAGAGAAAGATTTTATTGGGTTGGCATGAGAAAATCCATTGAACTATGGTGCAGAAGATGTGCCGCATGCAACCTCAGAAGGAAGGATCCACAGAAAGCTCTGCTTCAACCAATAGTAACCAAGCAGCCACTCGAGCTAATCGCATTAGACCACGTCAAGTTGTCACCAAG
Organism: Allobates femoralis; assembly: GCA_033576535.1. NCBI lineage: Eukaryota > Metazoa > Chordata > Amphibia > Anura > Aromobatidae > Allobates > Allobates femoralis. Next base: position 95,138 of record JARQOC010000027.1, on the reverse strand, counting down.
CCGGTCAGGCTATGTCTTAACCATCGTGGACCATTACTCACGCTTCTTAGTGGTGGTACCAGTCAAAGATCTGACAGCGAAGACGGCAGCAAAAGCATTCCAGACGCATTTCTGTAGACCACATGGTTACCCAGAACAAGTCCTTGCAGACCAAGGTCCAGCTTTTGAATCAGAATTATTTAGAGTTCTGCAATATGTTCGGTTGTAAGAAGATTCACACAACAACGTATCATCCCCAAACAAATGGTTTATGCGAGAAGATGAATCATATTGTAATTGAACTGTTAAAGACCTTACCAGAATCAGAAAGAAACCAGTGACCAGATAAATTACCTGACTTGGTAGACTTATACAACCATGTCCCCGTGAGTGCTACAAACTGCACTCCAGCATACCTTATGCGTGCAAGACCCGGTAAATTACCAATTGATCTAGAAATGGGAATTGTAAAACCAGATACAGAAGTAAAAGAAGAATCAGATTGGGATACCAAACGTCAGAAGCAGTATCAACAAGTTCAAGAATGTGTAGAGAGAAATCTTCAGCAAGCAAGAGCAAGACAAGAGAAAACATTTAACAAACATGCTCAAGCAATGCCATTACAAGAAGGTGATCAAGTTCTCAAGAGAAAGAGACGCACTGACAAACTGGATAATCAGTGGGAAACTGTCCCATACACAGTCTTACCATCTAACCTAGACAATGTTAAAACCTGTTTGATAAGCAAAGATGAAGGAAGAACATCAGCAGTCGTATCTTGTGATCAGCTAAAATTGTGTCCTGAAACACTGAAGACACCTGAAGTAACAGAACCCGTACAGGTCCAACCTATTAAAGAAAAAGAAGAAGTATTCCACACGGTACTAGGAGATTTCCCTAAAACATGGCCAAATTACCATGGAGCAGTTGTCGTACCAATGATTGCATTCCCTCCAATGGTGGAACCAACACCAGAACCCGTGTTACCTGAAGAAGTCCCAAGACCTGAAGAACTGGAAGTAGAACCCTTAGAGGAAGAACAAATTCCTGGTCCTAGTGAACTTGCCAGTCCTACAGTCAGATCTTCATCTAACATAGTACCAAACACTACAAATAGGTACATGCCTACCAGCACCAATAGGCTACATGCAAGTAGTATACCCGTTTTACGCAGATCCGAGCGTAGTTCCAGAGGTCAGTTACCAGCTAGGTACAGGGATTAAAAGGTCAAGTTAACTGTAAAATATAAATATGTTTGAGTAAATATAAATTGAACCCGGTAAACAAATGTACATAGTTAATGCAACGTTAAAAAAGCCCAGTACCTACAGAGACTATCCTGTATGAACTTCTTGCATATTCTTCAAACTTTTTTCCTTTTATTTTATTTTTATGGACCATACTACCATGGACTGGTTGTGGTATAAACTTTCTAGTATACATTCATCAGCCCGGAGGCAAAAGACTAAACCCCGGAAGGACTGCTTTTTGAATTTTTGGAAGTTTAGTGATTTTTTTGATTTTTACTTTTAAGTCTTTGTAAATATTAATTGTATTGTTTGTTTCTTTATTGTTCCACAGTCCCGGAGTACTGTCTTTAACTAAGGGGGAATGTGGCACCCCAATGGTTAATGTGCCACAGAAACATCAACACAGGTTTACTCTCCACACAACACTACACTAGAAAGTGGGAGGAGTTTAGGTGGCACCTGCACTAGTGGGAGGAGCTAAGTTGTTTACCACAGAGCAGGAGTGACAGTTAGTTCAGTTTGAGTCTGGAGCAGGAGCAGAGCCAAGTAGAAGTGGAGGTCCTAAGAGGTCTGAGGAGAGGAGACAGAGGAACAGAGGAACATACCCGGGATAAAGAGTTACCCCAAAAACTTGACCCCGGGGAGGCGCGTAAGACGGATACCGGATCCGAGGCTGTGCCTGAGACAGACAGGACAGTAAACACCAGCATAGTGAAGGTCCACCATCTTCACAGCACCATAGCAAAGCAACATGGAGGGGTCAGTGACACAGAGAACTCAAGTTGCCCACCAGATTGGTACCCGTGAGCAGAGACAGGGCCAGCAGTTCAGCTATAAGCAGCAGCAGGGCCCACACACAGTGTTTAAGTAGGAAGCCAAGGACCCGGTCAGGGTGAGAACAACCTGGTACAGACTCCGTGGACAATATTGTGATATACCATCTGCAAGTAAAGACTTGATAAACAACAGAAACCGTGAGTGTGTGTGATCCTTATACTGAAGCCCCACTTGCCCTCATATACTGCAATTACCTCTACCTCATCATCTCTACTGCTACCCCTACTGTCCTGCAGCATCAATAACTATCCTCACACACTTTAACTACTACCACTGCCCCGGGGAACTCAGTTCTGCCCACAGGAACTATTCTACCCAAGCTGCTATCCCATCATCCCCCCGGAGGTTCTGCAGCAGCGGCGGCCCCAGTACTGGCCGCATATAGTGGGTGGCGTCACGAGTGACAAATCCCCTGTAAATAACCCCCATTTTATTGTGCGGGCCCGGGACACGGTCCGGACCAGGACCGTCGTGACATCCCCCAGCAGTACACCGGGCCGGCACCAAGTACCCCTGTCCCAGTGGACTCCACAACCTGGCGTCACGAACAGGATCTACCGTGCCCGGTACCGGGCATTGTTTGCCGTGATTAATGACTGTTTTAAAACTGCCGCCATTGCTGGGCGCGCGCCAAGCTGAATTGTAACTGCGCCACAGATACTGTAAATTTCAGAATCCGCCATTGCAGAGCGCGCGACGCGCGGGAAAAAAAAAAAAGAAAAAAAAACGCTCACCGCTCTGACGTCATCCGGAAGGGAAGAGAATCCCTGGTGCACAGCGGAATGTTTGTTAGACATCCGGACCGAAGCGGAAGACGGAAAGGCGGACCTTAACTAAGGGGGCACAAAATGTCGCAGCCCGGTGCACAAGGCGGCGACGGAGCAGCCGGTGGAGCTGCAGCACCGGACACAGCGATAGTACCCGGCGGTGCAGCGGCGCAAGGAACAGCATCCATAATGCCATTCCTGATGCCGTATACTTCAGGGGCAATGTGGCTGCCCCAGTACTCCGGTGAGCTAAATACACTGACTTTACAGACTCCGTGGACAATATTGTGATATACCATCTGCAAATAAAGACTTGGAAAACAACAGAAACCGTGAGTGTGTGTGATCCTTATACTGAAGCCCCACTTGCCCTCATATACTGCAATTACCTCTACTCTCATCATCTCTACTGCTACCCCTACTGTCCTGCAGCATCAATAACTATCCTCACAGACTTTAACTACTACCACTGCCCCGGGGAACTCAGTTCTGCCCACAGGAACTATTCTACCCAAGCTGCTATCCCATCATCCCCGGAAGTTCTGCAGCAGCGGCGGCCCCATTACTGGCCGCATATAGTGGGTGGCGTCACGAGTCACAAATCCCCTGTAAATAACCCCCATTTTATTGTGTGGGCCGGGACACGGTCCAGGCCAGGACCGCCGTGACATCCCCCAACAGTACACCGGTCCGGCACCAAGTACCCCCGTCCCAGTGGGCTCCACACATCTAAGGGTTTCTTCTCACCTGTTCGGGTCTTTGGCTCCCTTACTGCGCTCTGGTTTTAGGCTCCTGCTGCTGCATTAGCTGCATTGCCGGCCATGTTTCTCCTGCAAGGTGTCGGTATGACAGGCAACTCGAGTCCTTATCTAACCATCATCTCGGGTAATGGTTTCTGTACTCTCTGCTTTGCCTCTGGGCACAGTGTGGCTGAGGAATCTGGAATTCCCCACCTTCCGGTATTGACTGCCGGGACGTTAGGCCCTTCACAGTCTTGGACTCCGGTGTTCATTCTCTGCGCTTTCCTCTGGGGTAAGCATGGTGTTGCTCAGCTCCCCAGGTGTTCCTGCGACTCTCCTCAGACTGTAGTCTTACGTCTGGCACCGAGTCAGCAATCCTGGCACAAGTTTGAACTAACAGCCTCTAGTCCTTCAGTATGTCTTCCTCAGTCCTCTTAGGAACTGAATTCTCTGGCTCTGCCCCAGACAAGAATTTATAGGGGAGCTCGCCCTGAACCCAGGTCTTGTCTCCCCCTTCTGGCCTTTAGGCAGAAGGTGTTGTGTGAGGTTTACCTGCCTGATGAGAAGACCCTTTTTTTGCTCTCTACAACACACCACCAGCCGTGGGCAGTGATGACACAGTGGCACTAAGACCCTGAGGTGCCACTTTTCCCCTTAGTGAAAAACATTATTCCAGGACTGTGACAACTTTTCAAAGGATATACATGAACAATCAATAACAATTAAAGATGTGCAGAGTCTCAAAATATAAAAATTTACAAAAAACAAGAAAATGTAAAAATTCAAAAACTCAAAAAGTAGTCACTCTGTTGATTAGTCCTTCCACCTTTTGCTGATGATAATTTTTACAAGAAAGTTTTTACCACAACCAGTCCACTGGTATCATATTTTAGTTAAAGGTAAAAGTTCAAGAATATGTAAATTAGTTCATACAGGAAAGTCTATGTAGGTGCTAAGCTTGATAGTTGCAAGGTTACACATTAATACATTACAAGACAAACATTTTAACCAGTTAGATTCTCTTGTCCCTACGGGCGTCTTGGCTTAGGAGTCCTGGTTTCCACCTCACCACCACCAGGAACTTAACTTCCTAACTTAATGTTCCTGGGTGCGATTCCAGTTTCTCCACCCTTCTGTACACTACTCTTTGCTGGTTAACTATTTAGCTCTCTTTACACATACAAGAAACATATATACACCTTTGATTCATGTCCCTCACTTTTTAATCTTTGTACCGGGCTGGGATCTGACCTTTTGTACTAAGCTGCGATCTCCTTAGCCTGGGAGTGTCTGCTGCAGGTGTACTCAATACTATGCTGTGTGTGGAGGTGTATCTTGCAGGCATCTATGACTCTGAGTGAGATATTGATATGACAGCAGCACTGGCAAGTTTACTGGGAGCAGGAATCTATTCTTCCTGTGCTTCCTCTACTGATGCCACTTCTGGTTCTTGCTGTATGGCTTCAGGCGTTATCACTTCAGGTTGGGTAGTTACAGGAACTGAAATCTCTGATGCCTTCAGTGTTTCGGGACACAACTTTAGGTGGTCTCTTGACACAACTGATATCATCTTGCCTTCATCCTTGCTGACCAAGAACCCTTTAGTGTTGTCAAAACTTGATGGTAAGACGGTGTATGGCGTTATTTCCCATTGGTCATTGAACTTGTTAGTGCACCTTTTTCTTTTAAGTACTTGCTCACCTGGTGGTAAAAGAGTCGCGGGAGCATGCTGGTTGTAAGTTGTCTCTTGCCTCTCTCTGGCTTGCTGGAGACTTCTTTCCACTCATTCTTGCACTTGGTGATACTTCTGTTGGTGAGTGGTATCCCAATTGGCTTGTGGTGTTTCAACATCTGGCTTCAAGATTCCCATGTCTAAATCTATTGGCAGCTTACAGGGCTTGCTCATGTGGTGCCCCACTGGTCAATGCGTCACAGTAGAGGTACTGCACCCTAGACTGAGTGTGTGGTATCTCAGTCATTGGAGCGGATAATGTCAAACTGAGGTTTTCATCCCAGCATCCCTACACCTAGATTAGGGGACCAATCTATCGCACCCCTGCGGAGGATTGCCACAGGACCCACCGGTGCAGGGAGGGATGTACACCTTGGCACACACAGCATACAACACCTTCCACCCCAGACCTGGAGGGGGAGCCCTACTGGCTGTCCTTAAGCCAGATCCCCTATAAAAGATCCAGGCCTGAGGGGAGGAGTGAGTTCAGTTTAGTGTTAGTTAGATCCTGTCACACAGAAAGAGAGCAGATGTAAGGAGCTGGTTGCTGGGACCAAGCAGGCCCAGAACCAGGGGACACTGACCCAGCTGTGCTGAGCCCTGGGGAGAGGGACTGAGGCCAGTGGGAGAAGAAAGAAGAAGGGAACAGACTTGTGAACCCTTTAGTTACCTGGACACCGGAGTCCGCAACTGCTGATAAGATATAGTAGCAGGAACAGTCCGGACAGATCAGGAGGATCTAGTCTCCCTGAATCAACAAATAGTAAAAGAATCCAAACTTGACCAAGTAAAGGACGAGGGACCTTGTCGAGGATAGGAATCCCACAGAGAAGTCCTCATTGTCAGTTGTGAAATACCACCGAGAGGGAGAAGTAACAGCATGTTCAGCTACAGGCATAGCTTACCCCAAAAAGATGCACACACTAGCAGAGGAGGCCTCACAACTCTCCAAGGTAAATGCCCCAAGCTGCACCGACACCTGGTTACCCTCCTGGACTGTACTTGTTACCGGACAACAGTAAAAAGGTACTGAAACCACAGACTATTGTGTGTGTGCCTGCTTCCCTGCCACCGCCTGCAGAGTTCACAGCAGGACTGCTACTACTACTCCCCTCATCCGCCCCACTGCCCTAAGGTAATGCTACACCTGTGGGGAGCTGTACTACCCAACGCTGCCTTCAATCACCTCAGCAGATGGCTTGCAGCAATGGTATCCCAATTACCAGGTACCACAGGTGGCGTCACGATACCAAATTCCCCATCATAATCACCCCTATCCCCTACCACCAGGGCAGGGAACTGGGAACCGACCAGCCGTGACTCCCGCATCGAAGCAGCCGCTCATCTCGGTATCCGAGTACTCCCTACCCTGTCGACCGACTCAAATCGTCTAACCCATAACCAGGATATCCGATCCTGCTGGGTGGAGTGTTATGGTACAAGGAGCAGGAAACACACAGACGGATTTAGTCTAGTCTGAGGGACGAAGCAAGGAGCGGGTCCTGGAGGGACATCGCAGAGAGGGCACCTGAAAAGGAGTGGCAACCTAGAAGGAAGGGGGAGACCCAGTGCTAGACTGTGAGAGTAAACAGTCTGGGGGAATCTCGGTCCACAACGGGTTACCGACTCCGGTTACAGGCAAGTCCAACCCTGAGCCACCAACACTGGTGGGTTGCAGGTGTGCTAAGCAGCCCCCGACCTTGTCCACAATGCACAGCCCCACCAGGTATCCTCAAACTGGGTTGAACCCCTTAGAAAAGAGAAAGGTCGCTTCATCACACCCGACGGGCCTGATAGGAAGTGGGTTTGTGGAGGGCAGCGCACGGATAGAGAGGAGGAGCAAGAGTGAGAGACAGAGCGACACTGAAAGTAAAAGGAAGGAACACCTCAGAGAGATTTTGTAACCTTCGGTGACTACCTGGTCAGCTACCCAAAAAGACTGTGTGACTGTAAATCCTGTGCTACCATGAACTTGTTACCAGTAAACTACCCATACAGAGTCCATAAGCCTCCAGTGTTTCATTCCCCATTGGCTAAAGAACGGCTACTACTACAACACCAAGCTCTGCAGCAGCACTGCTCCGGGGACCGTGCTTCGCCTGCAGGGAGCATCAACAACTGGCTGCAATACCATTGTCTCCGGTGGTCAGACATCGCCGCTGGTGAGATCACAAGAACACTGCAGGTGGCGTCACGAGACTTTACATTTATTTTTATCCTTTATTTTCCATTATATTTCCCCTTTGTTCAGTGACTCCAGGGTTACAGGCCCGGACACAGGCCACCTAGACTGCACCACAGCATCAACGCCTGGGTACCGAGTTCCCAAAGACCCATGGGCGAGTTACTCACATTAAGTAGGCTGGGGAGCAGATGGTAGAACTCTCCGGAACATGGTTGTACAAGTCTACCAGGTCTGGTATCTTCTCTGGTCATAAGTTCCTTTCTGCCACTGGCAAAGTCTTCAGTAAGTCCACCACAATTTGATTCATCTTTTCACATAGGCCATTTGTTTGAGGATGGTATGGTCATATGTCCGGATCTTCTTACACCCATACAAGTGACAAAATTCTTGAAAGATTTCAGCTTCAAATGCTGGACCTTGATCTGTAAGGACCTGTTCTGGGTAGCCATGAGGCTTGCAAAAGTAAGTTTGAAACACCTTATCCGCTGTTCTGGCTGTTAGATCCTTTACAGGCACCACAACTAAGAAATGGGAATAGTGGTCCACTATGGTCAGGGCATAGACATAGGTGGATCTGTTTGGTGTTAACTTGAGGGGATCTAGGGCTACCAGTTCTGGTGGTTATTATTATTATTATTATTATTCCATGGCTCTTTACATGCTGAAAGGGCAGATGAGGACAAGTAAAATAAATGTGGACGATCAGGTCATACAGGTACATGAGGGGAGAAGATCCTGTCCACAAGGGCTCACAGTCTATGAGGGGTGGGTGGGGATACAGTAAGAGGGAAAGATGCCGGTCGTGAGGAGGTGTGGTGGACCGGGTATCATTGTAGGTTGTAGGCTTGACAAAAGAGGTGGGTCTTCAGGCTTCTTTAGAAGGTTATCAGGGTAGGAGAGTGTCTGATGTGGTGGGGAAGAGAGTTCCAGAGTATTGGAGAGGCACAGGAGAAATCCTGTATGCAGTTGTGAGAAGCGGAGATTAGAGGGGAATAGAGGAGGAGTTCTTGCAAGGATCGCAGGTTGCGTAAGGGTAGCTATCGGGAGACCATGTCGGAGATGTATGGAGGGGACAGGTTGTGAATGGCTTTGTATGTCATGGATAGTGTTTTAATCCGTGATCTCTGGGAAATGGGGAGCTAGTGAAGGGCTTAGCAGATGGGGGAGACAGGGGAGGAGCAGGAAGACAGATAGATAAGACGGGCAGCAGAATGTAGGATAGATTGGAGAGGTACATGAGAGGTAGCAGGCAGGCTGATGAGCAGGAGGTTGCAGTAGTCTAGGTGGGAGATGATGAGAGCGTGAATAAGTGTTTTAGCAGTGTCATGGTCAAGAACAGGGCGGATCCGTGAAATGTTTTTGAGCTGGAGTCAACAGGAGGTGGTGAGGGCTTGGATGTGGGGCTTGAAGGAGAGGGAAGAGTCAAGGATTACCTCGAGACACCTGGCGTGAGGGACTGTTGAGAGTGAGCAGTCGTTCACGAGGATGGATAGGTCAGATAGTGGGGGAAAGCGGCTTGGGGGAAGACTATGAACTCTGTTTTGTCCATGTTCAGCTTAAGGAAGCGAGTAGAGAAGAAGGATGAGATGGGGGACAGGTATTGTGGAATTTTGAATAGTAGGGAGGTGATGTTGGGTCCAGACAGGTAGAATTGGGTGTTGTCGATGTAGAGGTGGTACTGGAGACCATGGGACTCCATGAGTTGCCCTAGACCGAGAGTGTACATTGAGAAGAGTAACGGCCCCAGAACCGAGCCTTGGGGGACCCCGACAGATAGGGGGTATGGCAAGAAGGAGGCGTGGGAGTGGGTGACGCTAAAAGTCCGGTCGGTTAGGTGAGAGGAGGTCCAAGAAATGGCTAGGTCAGTGATGCCAAGAGATTCCAGGATCCGAAGTAGAAGGAAGTGGTCAACAGTGTCGAAGGCGGCAGATAGGTCAAGGAGGAGGAGGACAGAGTAGTGACATTTGCTCTTGGCAGTCAGTAGGTCAGGGCTGTTTCAGTGGAGTGGTGGGGTCGGGAGCCGCATTGTAGGCGGTCGAAGAGGGAGCAGGAGGAGAGGTGAGAGGACAGCTCTGAGTGGACATGATGTTCTAGTAGTTTTGAGGCGAAAGTGAGAAAAGATATGGGACGATAGAGACAGATGTTGGGTCAAGAGAGGGTTTTTTGAGGATGGGAGTAAATTAGGGCGTGTTTAAAGGCTGAGGGGAAGGTGCCAGTGGTAAATGATAGATAGAAAAGATGGGTTAGGGCTGGGATTATAACAGAGGTGAGGTTGGGGATGAGGTGGGATGGGTGCAGGTCGTGGGCACGGGTGGTGAGGTGTGATTTCGACAGAAGGGAGCAGAGCTGATCTTCAGTTTTGGGGGGGAAGCAGCTGATGGAAAGAGAGGGCAGTATAGGTGAGAGGGGAGGTTGTAGGGACAGTGGGTCAAAGCTGTCTCTGATTCTGTCGATCTTTTCTTTGAAGAAGCAGGCAAAGCTTTCAGCAGAGATAAGGGAGAGGGAGGAGGAGCAGGTGGGTGGAGTAAGGAATTGAATGTTTTGAAAAGCTGTTTGTGATTGTGGAACAGGGCAGTTATTAGGGATGAGAAGAAGGCTTGTTTGGCAGCAGCTAATGCAGCCTTGAAGTTGGTTAGGGATTGTTTCAACAACACGAAGTGCTCAGTGGAGTGTGATTTTTTCCATCTCCTCTCGGCGACCCTGGATGCTAAGTCGAGGACCTTGGTTATTGTGGTGTTGTAGAGGGTGGTGGCAGTGTCTGTGTTGCATACGGACGTTATGTCGGTGAATGGGATGGGGGATTCTGAGAATAGGTGTAGATTAATGTGTTTTAGGTTTCTGCAGGGGTGATCGAGTTTGCAGAGAGAGAGGGTAGCGAGGTAGGGGAGGAGAAAGTCAATAGATTGTGATCAGACAGGGGAAGGGAAGAGTTAGGGAGGTTAGTAAGAGTGCAAAAGCGGGCAAAGATGAGGTCCAGCAAGAGGCCATCTTTGTAGGTGGCAAAGGAGGACCATTGGGAGAGCCCAAAGGAGGAGGTCAGGAAAAAAAGTTGAGAAGCGGTTGGGTGGGAGGTGTCAATGGGGATATTGAAATCGCCCATAATGATAATGGGGATATCAACAGAAAGGAAGTGGAGTAGCCAGGTGGCGAAATGGTCAAGGAAAGTGGCGATGGATCCAGGGGGGTGTAGATGATGGCCAGTTGAAGGTTACAGGGGGAGAAGATGCAGACGGAGTGGGCTTCGAAAGAGGGGAGAGTAGTAGAGGGAGGCAGTGGAATAGGGGTGAAGGGGCAGGTGTTGGATAGGAGTACACTAACACCTCTGCCATGTTTGTCGGAGGGGCGGGGGTGTGGGAGAGACTAAGTCCGCCATAAGATAGAGCAGCAGGGGAGGCCTTGTCGGAGGGGGTGAGCGATACCAAGGAATGAGAGATTTTTAGAGATGAAGAGGTCATGGATGAAAGGGAGTTTATTACAGACTGAGCGGGCGTTCCATAGTGTGCCAGGCAGGGAAACTGGTGGAGCAGAGGCTGAGGAAATGGGTCTAAGATTGGTGAGGTAACAAGGATGAGTGATGGTGAGGTTACGAGGGTTGGTGATGGGTCATAGGGGTGGGGTGTAGATGACTTTGGGAATTTGGTGGGAGGTGCCGGGATTAGGGGAAATTTCGCCAGCAAGTAGGAGGAGCAGGGAGACGGTTAGCAGGTCGGAGCAGGAGAGTTTGCGTGGCTGGCGTGCCTGTTTGGAGATGAGGATTGAAAATGAAGGAATAGTTCACAGAAGTGGGTGGGGTAGCTAGGTAGCATGAAGAGTGAGAGAAGTACTATGTTGCTGGATGGAGGGATGAGCAGGGGTAGCAGGAAGTGGAGAAGGATGGGAGTGAGTATGCAAAGGAACAGAAACATTGTAAACTGTGAGCGGGGATGAGGGGTAGCAGGGGTCAGAAGCTGCAGGAATCAGGTGCAACAGGAGGGTGAGTTGTAGTGATGGATAGTTGGTCAATAGTGAGGAGCAGTCGGGTGTGAGATGCCACCCAAGGATGAGATGCAGTCTAGGGGGAGATGAAGCCGGGGATGAGATGAAGCAGCCAGGGACGAGATGATGCAACCCGGGATGAGATGATGCAGCCGGGGACGAGATGATGCAGCCGGGAATGAGATGATGCAGAGATGTTCCAGGGATGCAGTCCAGGGTGAAATGTAATTGGGGATGAGATAAAGCAGCCAGCAACGAGATCATGCAGTTGGGGATGAGATGATGCAGCCGGGGACAAGATGAAGCAGCCAGGAACGAGATGATGCAGTTGGGGACAAGATGAATGCAGCCGGGGATGAGATGATGAGATGATGCAGCCGGGGATGGGATGATGCAGCCGGAGATGAGATGATGCAGCCGCAGGATAAGGTGATGCATTTGAGGATGAGATGATACAGGGAAGGAGGAGATGATGCAGTCGAGGATGAGGTGATGCAGCCAGGGATGAGGAGATGCAACCGGTGATGAGGTGATGCAGCCGGGGATGAGGTGATGCAGCTGAGGAATGTGGTGGTGCAGCCGACGATGAGGTGGTGCAGCCGGTGATGATGTGGTGCAGCCAGGGGTCAGAAGCAGCCAGGGAGATCAGATGCAGCCAGAGCGGACAGATGCAGCCAGAGGGGTCAAATGTAGCCAGAGGGGTCACAGGCAACCAGAGGGGTCAAATGCAGCCAGAGAAGTCAGAAGCCCAGGGATGCGGGGCAGCGTCGCCAGCTCCCACTCAGCCCCCAGCCCCGCAATGCTGTGGAGGGTCCTGTAGGCAGCGCTGTCCGCCCCTACTCAGCCATCAGCATTGTAATGCTGTGGTGGGCCCCGCAGGTAGCCCCACAGGTAGCGGCACTGGGCATTACGGGAGCCCAGGAGAAGGACAGGGATGGGCCGCAGCCGGAGCCCGCAGTGGTGATGGAGTGAGGGGGAGGGTGGGAGTGACTACCCTGCACTTACCGCTGGCGTCCAGGAGGCGATGGGCAGCACAGGAGGTCTGGTGCTACAGCAGCGGTGAGCCCACGTTGGGTGAAAGCTGCAATCTCTGTCTCCATCTGGAGGCAGCGCAGCAGGAAGGCCTCAGCTTCGGACTGAACACAGGGCCAGGTCGGGGATGCCTCCTGTGCAGCAAGGCAGGTGAGGGCCCCAGACCGCAGCCGCAGCAGGTGGCTGCTCGGTCCCACCTCACTCCTCCGGTGCCAGCCGCCGCTGATACGCATGGGGCAGTGGGCTCCCTGCACATCGGGCTGCAGCTGGGGGCAGGCCAGTGCTGTGCGGTCCATTTCTCTCCCGTGGCTGCAGCTCCTGCTTCCACGGCCGGTTGTAGCCGGCGGGGGAAAGTCGGTAGCAGGGACCCCTCTGGGTCCCAACCATGCAGGGGACAGCGAGTCCAGTGGTGACCCGCAGGACTCAGGCCTGGTGCGCTCAGGGCCCGCACCACGATCTCCCCTCCCTCGGCCAGGCGGTCAGGTGGGCAGCAGGCGGTGAGGGGGTGATGTGAGAGATGACAAGGTGGTGTAGAGGGTTCTGGGGTGGCTTGGATGAGAGCGGATTGTTGTTCGTCAGCCAGAGCCCTCTCACTCACGTCCATCACCCCGGCAGCCATCACACTGATTGCTTGTTACTATGGACTGGAGTGGGACTCTCTGACTGTGTTTGCCATTTCTTCTGAGATTGCACAGGCCACAGTTTCTGCACAACTCTCGATAGATTTTCTCATGCCAACCCAATAGAATCTTTCTCTCAGCAGAACCTTCAGTTTCTTCCATCCAAAATGCCCTGTGCCGTCATGGTAGGCTTCCAAGACCAGTTTGACATTTCTTTTTCCTACTACAATCTGCTAGACCCATTCATGAGTTCTGGGGTTCGTATGTCTTCTGCACAGTTTACCCTCATACAGGAACAGCTTACTTCACTCCTTCCACAGCTGTTGAGCTTCAGATGGGGCATCTGGACCAATGTACGCATCCTCCTGCATCAGTTGCTCCTTTACTAACTTCACAGCTGGATCACTGTTTTGTGTTTCAGCCCATCCATGATGAGGTAATGTGGCGACCCTGCGTCCAGGAGGCCACGGAAGGGAACTGCAGCCAGGCAGGTAGGACAATGTTGCACACCAACACCCTCACAGCCCACACAACCCATGTGCAGAAGAGGTTAACATCCAGCCCTGAGGTTAGAACTCTATGAGACCAAGGGGTGGTGGATTCAGAGGAGTGGATTGGGCACACCAGAGGTCAGGTGACTGACAGTATATAGGAAGGGGGAGGAGTGAAGGAAGTAAGTAGGCCACAGTAGGCTGAGAAGCAAAGACCAGAAGCTGAGCTAAGCTGAGACAGAAAGACAAGCACACTTCTGTGAGTGCAAGGCTAGGAGCGCAGAATCCGTACTGAGCCAGTGTGAGCCAGAGAGGAGAGAAAGCCCGTCCGACGCTGATGCCACCAAGAGTGTGACAGAAGAGAGAAGGGACGGTGTAACCCGGGCCCTAGGCAGCAGCTGAAGCCACTGACTGCAGGCAGAGAAGTCCCTCCTAGGATACTGAAAGGAACAGAAAGCAGGAGCCTGGTAGAGCCTCATGCTGGAGGACTACTGGAGGCTGGGCTGAGTAGAGTGTCGGCTCTAGAGGGGACCGTAATTTACCCGGCATTCCCAAACACCGACGTGGGATCACAGCTTCACGTTAGGGTCCCTAACCCAAAGGACAGGCAGCTAAGTGACGCACTAGGACTCACAGAAGCCCGAGTCACCGCCATACTGTCCAGCGAACCACACACCACCCGTACAGACGGAGACCGTAAACAGCCCGGAAAGGACACTACAGACTGTGTGAGGGGTCACAGAGAGAGAGGCCTGGCTGCAGAGAGCAAAGGGAACCCGGAGAGGGAAAATGTGCCCGTGTGCTAAGAGCTGTAAATGAACTGTGTAACAACTGAAAATGACTTGTAACTTACTTGAAGGAAACAACTGAGAGTAAAGCTTTGGAAAACCCTGGAACAGCTTCCCTTGAGTTTCTGTGTGCAAGCTATTCTCTCCATACAGGATCCAGCCTGTCAGCACCAGTCAGGAGGAGAGATCCCTGCAGCCTGCAAGTAAGTGTGTTACAACCGCACCATAGACTTAACCCTTACTGCCCCGGGGGATACAGTCCTTCCCACTGGAACTATAACATCTCCGCTGCCACTCCATCACCCCCGGAGGTTCTGCAGCAGCAGCAGCCCCCATCACTGGCCGCATCAAGTGGGTCGCGTCACGACTGATATTTCCCCTGTAAATATTCCCCTTTATTTGTGCGGGCCCGGGACACGGACCGGACCAGGACCACCCGTGACTTCCCCAGCAGCAGACCGGTCCGGTACCGAGTACCCCCGTCCCGTGGGGCCCGACAGACCTGGCGTCACAAACAGGATCTACCTGGTCCAAAAGAATTGGACCTTGTGCGCCTAAATCGTGTGTTCTGGACTTTTCCCGCCAAAACTCACCTTAATGGCGGCCATAAGGGACTAGCGCCATGTGCAGAGGAGGCGTTCCTAAGACTCTCATCGCGGGCCAACCCGGTCCAAGGCGCGAAAAGAAGGTCCCGCCCTGGCTCTCCTTAACTCCGGGAGAGCCAGCTGTCACTCTCAAGGAAGAGCCTCCGCCCCTAGACCCTCCTATCGACGAGTTGGCGTGAACCAAGAAGGAAATCGTCTTCAGGAGGGGGCGGAGCGAGCAACCGGAAGACAAGCAGTCGCCATTCCAGTACATGCGGACAGAAGCAGAGGACGCCCAGAAGAGCGCTGCGCACGAGAGACCAAGTGTGATCCCGGAGGGCCCACAAGACGACCCCGTGGAGGAACCCGTCCAGGGAAAGAACACCTGTGATCGTGCTGAGATGGCTGAAGGCGGAGAAGAGCGTCCCTACTTCCTAGACACCCGGCGGGGTGTGCCGCGGCTGCTACCCCAGCGGATGACACGGGCCCAAGAGGAGAATCGGACCCGGATCCAGATCAGCGTGGATCACTGTCAGCGGAGCTATGAGACTGTCACAATGCAACCCGGCTGGGTTGGAGACACCTGTGACCGCATAGAAAGCGAGAAGAGATGCCGCACCGCGACCCTGATTGATGTGTCTGTGCAAGGTGAGCGAGGCACGTATGGCATGAAAGAGCGGAGACTGTCGCTAGAATCATTAGAGGAGGATGAGTCCTCAGACATGGACTATCCAGATGATACAGAGCAACCGGACCCAATTGTTGATACGGGTCCCACAGATATTGTTGAGACTGTTCCAGTAAAGAGCTATCTACTGATACAAGCGTTGCAAGAGCTCGAGATGTTCCCCAGGAAAAGAGGACCCAACACTCCCGTGGAAGGTCAAGTTGGAAGAGAAGAAGGAGTGAAGACCCATGTCCTGCATCAGAAGAGAAGAAGACACTGTAAGTGTGAATGAGGCGTTTTCCTTATTGATCCCATCCCTTACCTGAATGAATGCTAGCATTCCCCTGTTTGTCTTGTATATGTTGAACTGAACATGTAATATCACGGACGATGATGTGATAAGAACTTCCTTTGTAAATAGTTGAGCACCTTAGTGTGCTCCCCTTTGGTTTTAAGACCAACTGCGCACGTGAGAGACTGTGCCAATGACTGTTTTGAAGCTGCTTTTTGAACTTTTTGCACTTTTGAAGAACTTTTATACTTTTGCTACAAAGTAGAG
Organism: Allobates femoralis; assembly: GCA_033576535.1. Taxonomy (NCBI): domain Eukaryota; kingdom Metazoa; phylum Chordata; class Amphibia; order Anura; family Aromobatidae; genus Allobates; species Allobates femoralis. Next base: position 78,932 of record JARQOC010000027.1, on the reverse strand, counting down.
CTTATAATGTGTTTTTAAGAAAGTAAATGCGCTGTAGCATTAGACCACGTAGAGGTCCAAAAAGGGTAATGATGAGTATATACCCGTGCACTTGTAAATAGTTAACTTAATGCAACGTTTGAAGAATCGTGCCTCCCGGATGGGAAGAAACCAAGAATACTTAATGTTTACTGTTTAAAATAAAAATGTTTTCAGGGTAATCCAAAACGGGCAGCGCGTGGACGCGCTAGTTAACTCCGGGAGAGTGTGGTGCCCCTGCGTCCAGGAGGCCACGGAAGGGAACTGCAGACAGGCAGGTAGGACAATGTTGCACACCAACACCCTCACAGCCCACACAACCCACGTGCAGAAGAGGTTAACATCCAGCCCTGAGGTTAGAACTCTATGAGACCAAGGGGTGGTGGATTCAGAGGAGTGGGTTGGGCACACCAGAGGTCAGGTGACTGACAGTATATAGGAAGGGGGTGGAGTGAAGGAAGTTAGTAGGCCACAGTAGGCTGAGAAGCAAAGACCTGAAGCTGAGCTAAGCTGAGAGAGAAAGACAAGCACACTTCTGTGAGTGCAAGGCTAGGAGCGCAGAATCTGTACTGAGCCAGTGTGAGCCAGAGGGGAGAGAAAGCCCGTCCGACGCTGATGCCACCAGGAGTGTGACAGAAGAGAGAAGGGACGGTGTAACCCGGGCCCTAGGCAGCAGCTGAAGCCACTGACTGCAGGCAGAGAAGTCCCTCCTAGGATACTGAAAGGAACAGAAAGCAGGAACCTGGTAGAGCCTCGTGCTGGAGGACTACTGGAGGCTGGGCTGAGTAGAGTGTCGGCTCTAGAGGGGACCGTAGTTTACCCGGCATTCCCAAACACCGCGGGGGATCACAGCTTCACGTTAGGGTCCCTAACCCAAAGGACAGGCAGCTAAGTGATGCACTAGGACTCACAGAAGCCTGAGTCACCGCCATACTGTCCAGCGAACCACACACCACCCATACAGATGGAGACCGTAAACAGCCCGGAAAGGACACTACAGACTATGTGAGGGGTCACAGAGAGAGAGGCCTGGCCACAGAGAGCAAAGGGAACCCGGAGAGGGAGAATGTGCCCATGTGCTAAGAGCTGTAAAAGAACTGTGTAACAACTGAAAATGACTTGTAACTTGTTTGAAGGTAACAACTGAGAGTAAAGCTTTGGAAAACCCTGGAACAGCTTCCCTTGAGTCTCTGTGTGCAAGCTATTCTCTCCATACAGGATCCAGCCTGTCAGCACCAGCCAGGAGGAGAGATCCCTGCAGCCTGCAAGTAAGTGTGTTACAACCGCACCATAGACTTAACCCTTACTGCCCCGGGGGATACAGTTCTTCCCACTGGAACTATAACATCTCTGCTGCCACTCCATCACCCCCGGAGGTTCTGCAGCAGCGGCGGCCCCCATCACTGGCCGCATCAAGTGGGTGGCGTCACGACTGACATTTCCCCTGTAAAAATTCCCCTTTATTTGTGTGGGCCCAGGACACGGACCGGACCAGGACCACCCGTGACTTCCCCAGCAGCAGACCGGTTTGGTACCGAGTACCCCCGTCCCAGTGGGCTCCACAGTAACGGGTTTAAAGTTGCTCTCTGGTGTTTGTTGTACACAAGGGTTCTGTACTGTGCTGCTTTAGGGTGATGAAAGGCCGGTAGCTCTATCTCTTCCAGCTCCTCTGGTTCCTCTTCCGTATCGTGCAGGTGTTGCATCCGGGATAAGGCATCAGCATTGGCATTTTTGCGGCCTGCTCTATACTTGATGGTAAAATTATAATTAGACAGCCGGGCCATCCATCGTTGCTCCAGAACACCCAATTTTGCCAAGTCCAGATGGGTAAGCGGGTTGTTATCTGTAAAGATGGTAAATTTAATGGCAGCAAGATAATGTTTGAAGCATTCTATGACAGTGCAGACTACTGCCAGACATTCCAATTTGAATGAACTATAGTTTTCTGGATTTTATTCAGTAGGACGGAGCTTCCTGCTTGCGAAGGCTATTACTCTCTCTTTACCTTCTTGCACTTGAGACAGCACTGCTCCCAATCCCACGTTGCTGCCATCTGTGTACAGAATGAATGGCTGATGGTAATCAGTTTAAGCCAGGATTTCATCCCCTGTCAGGGCCCGCTTCAATTTCTTGAAGGACTCCTCTGTTTTACTGCTCCATTTGAAGGGAAGACTTGGGCCTTGGCCTTTTTAGGCTGTCCTACCAAGAGATCTTGTAGAGGGGTTGCCATCTCTGTAAATCCTTTGATGAATCTTCTGTAGTAGCTTACCAGTCCCAGGAACTACCTCACCTCTTTAACGCTGGTGGGGCTTGCTCAATCCCTTATCACCTTGACCTTCTCTGGGTCTGGTGCTGCACCATTAGAGCTTACAACAAGGCCCAGGTTCTGTACCTTTGGTTTGAACAGGTGACACTTGGATGGCCGTAGCCAGACAAGGCTTCAAACACTTCTGCCAAGTGTTCCAGATGCTCCGAGTCCTGATACATCTTTGAGTAAACTATTACGACATCCAGGTACAATAAGACGATATCAAAGTTCTTGTGTCCCAGGCAACACTTCATTGGACTCTGCAATTTGCCCAGGAGCTACAACTGTCTTTTATCATCCCTGCTTCCTTCATTTCCTTCAACATACATTTAGCACACTTGTAGTGAGCGGGCGGTACTGGTCTATACCTTTCTTTGATGAATGGATGGTCACCTGTGGGTATGTAGTGTTCTGCCACTTTTATTTTCCCAAAGTGTAAAGGGTGTTTGCTAAAGACTTGCTCATACTCTCTTACTACCTGGTATACTCCATGCTTTTGATGGGAGGGGGTAGAATCAGTACCTACATGTAACTTCTGGCACCAATCCTCCAGCTTTCCCTCTGAGCCATTGCCCTCCTCCTGTTCAGATGGGTTCAAGGCTCCACTGCTGTGATGAAATTGCTGTTGACAGTGTACAATTCGGCTATGGTAGCATACTTTGGAAATATGACTTCTTCTTCTTCTCCGCCGTTTATAAGATGTACTGGTACTCTCCCCCTGCACACTTCAACTACCCCTCTTGCTGTCAGGACACTGGGTCTACTGTCTGAGTACACTGGTTCTATAGGGCTTGATAATCTCACCCTCTAAGGCCTATTGCGGCTCTGCACCAGACCAACATTTCAGTTTTGGGGGGTATCACAATTAGTACCGGGTCACTTACCCTTGTACTGCCAATTTCTCTTCCGGACAACTCTACCTGCTCTCTCAGCACCAATTCTTTTAATTCCTTCCACATGACTCGCTGTTGTCCACTTTTGGCAGTTTCGGCAATCTGCTGTAACACAACAATTATTCCTGCAAGACAATTCTCTATCACAGTAGTGCCCAAAATAATCACCTTGACCCCTTTAACTCTACCCACCCCACTTTAATGGTCACTTCTTGGAACTCAATCTGTGGCACAGGTTTACCATTACTAGCTAGAATATTAAAGTCATCATCTGGGCAGCGCAAAATGTCTGAATCTGCCCAGTATCATTTATAAAGGATATACGGTATAGAGGTAATCTGGGATCCAGTGTCCAGCAGAGCGTTCATGGGGATGCCATCTAGCGCATCAGGCAGGAACAGGCATCCTCCCACATACCAGTCATGCCAGTTTGGTGGGCCTTGTAATTTTAGCCCTCAGGGGTGGCCCACTTCCCCAGGGGATTCTCATTTAAAGTACATTCTCTGGTAAAGTGACCTGATTCTCCACAGCGGCGGCAAAGGGTTGTCCATCTGGGTTGTAGTGGTCGCTGGGTCGTCCTCTGATAACTGGGTACTTCCTTGGCCGCATCCTTGGGACATCCTCTCTGCTCGATGCCAACTCAATCTTCTCCACTGGCTTGGATCCTCGCATCTACTGCATAGCCTTGGCCATCTCAGCTACACTTTTAGATTGTACTTCAATCTTTAGATTGAGAGTTTATTTAGTGATTGGCTCCTAGCGCTTTGCACTTGCCCCTGTTGTAGTCTGTGGGGTCTGCACTCCCAGGTGTTGATAAGTTGCAGCCAGGCATTGTTTAGGGTTTGTATCATGAGGTTCTTCTGCCTGCATTATGCAGATGGCTAGTCTTTTGTTTGAGACTATTAAAGGAGGCTCCACAGACTCTATTTGCATATTTGCATTATGTAGATGGCTCTGTCTTTGAACTGCACAAAGTCCAGATCACAGTTTTGTACAGCCATCATCTGCAGTCATCTTCTATGAGGAGGGAACAGGAGTCCATCAATGAACTGGTCAATGAGCAATGTATCCTGCTCCTATACCAGAGTTGGGTCTGTCTGCTAAGTGTCCTGAGCGCTTCCTGTAAGTTTAATGCAAGTCTCATGCACTCTTCTGTGGCTTCTGCCTGAACCCAAAGAATCTCATTTTCACTTGTGCAGCAGTACTAGTTTAAAAAGCAGCTTTTAGCCTGGCGATTATGAAGCGATCAACAGGGTATGGGGTACTCGGATACCGGGGCTGATGACCACTTGGCTGGGGGATCATGGCTGGTCGGTTCCCGGTTCCGTGCTCTAGTCCGTGGACTAGAGATGAGCGAGTACTGAAGTATTCGGAATCGCTATAACAGCAACGAGTAGGTCCCGGTACTCGTTGCGAGTATAGCGATTCCGAGTACTACTGCAAAAGTCCTGTAAAAGAGAAGAAAAGTGGTTACAAAATAAAAAAATCGGATACTCACCTTAACCAACAGCTGCACCGGGACCAGCCGATGGACATCTATGCATGGAAAAGGACCTTTCACTCTCCCAGCCAATCAGATGGCTGGGAGAGATCTGCCAATCAGATACCGCCACGTCACAATCACGTGATCGCTAGCGGCCACCTGATTGGCCAGATGGAAAGGTCCTCGGTGTACCTGAGAGGACCTTGCCATCTGGCCAATCAGGTGGCCCTTAGCGATCATGTGATTGTGACGTGGCGGCATCTGATTGGCCAGATCTCTCCCAGCCATCTGATTGGCTGGGAGAGTGAAAGGTCCTTTTCCATGCATAGATGTCCATCGGCCAGTCCTGGTGCAGCTGTCGGTTGAGGTGAGTATCTGATTTTTTTTATTTTGTAACCACTTTTCTCCTCTTTTACAGGTCTTTTGCAATGTATCTATTGATATACTGCAAAAGTACTCGGTACTTGCTACTCCCGAGGAATCCTAATTTACTCGGCGAGTAGTGAGTACCCGAATACTGCTACTATTCGGCGAGTAGCTGAATAGTAGCGAGTAGACTCGCTCATCCCTATCCTGGACCCTCAATGGTGGGAATGGTGGAGGGATGATGGTGGTGATGGGGGAATAGTTACGTGACGCAACCTGTGGTACCTGGTAATGTGTATACCAGCGCTGTAATGTAATTAAGCATTGGTCAACACAGCTAGGGAATTCCCCATTGTTCTCCTAAGAAAGGGATGACTTCCAATACACATCCTCGTAGACACACCGGAGTCTACCATCCTAGACTCTTCTGATGGACCAAACCATTGAATAGTAGGGGTGAACCATACTCCCCTTCACATGGGCTGATCCCAGTAGCCCAAGACAATAGACCCATGTGTGACCCAAGGAGATGAGAGTTGACTGTGGATGGGAACAGAGCGAGACCTGAGTTGAGGCCAGGCTCGTCATCCGTGGGATGGTGTTGGATCAATTGGACTCTTGGAAGGACTATTGCTTTTGTTTATCTTGCACAAGGATTATCGGGAGGTGCCCGGATCTGTTTCCTTTGTTTGTACTGATTGCTGACTCTGTAGACTGTCTTTCTTGTGTGTTGTTCCAGCTTTCTTGTTTAATAAACCTCCTTAGATTGATCATCGGCTGGGTGTCCCTTCCTGCTCTGTCGCACACCCCGTCACATGAACGTGTCTGTAGGACAGCGTTCACACCACCAAAAGACTGAAGCACAAAAAACATAGTCAAACAAGCGTAAAAAAATACTCTGTTGTAAAGAAAAAATAGGGTATTTAGTTGATACTTTTCTTGCAATTGAAGATGGAATGATCCCCAAAGAGGTGGTAAAGGGTATGGAAAAATTTAATCCAAGACTGCTGACCTTTTACATTTTACCAAAGGTCCACAAGAACATCGTGAATCCACCGGGGAGACCCATTGTCTCTGGTAGTGCAAGTCTATGCGAAAACATTTGTAAAATGATTGATGGTTACCTCAAACCCCTCACTGTGTCTCTACCGTCCTACATCCGAGATACAACAGAGGCACTCCAAAGATTGGAGGGATTACAACTAGGCACCAATGCCACTATGGTGGCGGTGGACGTAGAATCCTTATTTACCTCAATAAAGCATGAGGATGGCATTAAGGCCACCAGACAATTTTTGGAGATGAGCAATATTGACCCTGCGATGTCAAAGTTAATTGTCACTTTACTGGAGTTCATTCTTACCCACAATTGTTTCGTCTTTGATGATCAAATCTACCGCCAACAGCAGGGGACCGCTATGGGGGCCTCCTGTGCCCCCTCGTATGCAAATCTGTTCTTGGGGGCATGGGAGGGGGAGATTTTCATAAGTAACCCTATAGCGGCCTCTGATAAAATACAGGGGTGGATGCGATTCATCGATGATGTTTTCTTTGTGTGGGAAGGAAGTGATGAAGAACTCAAGGACTTGATTACCATACTAAACTGTAACAACTTGAATATTAAACTCACGTACAAGAGTGGTAAGAGGATGGAGTTCCTGGACATACTGATCGATACCCAAGAGGATGGAAGACTGACCACCGACATCTATCAGAAAACAACATCTACCAACTCTCTTCTACATGCGAGGTCGTCACACTTGCCATCAACGATCAAGGGTATTCCGGTCGGTCAATATATGAGGGCCAGATGCATCTGTTCGAACGACGATACCTTTGAAGCTCAGGCTTTGGATCTCAAGAAGAAATTTGAAGAAAGGGGATACAGTGGCAGGTCCATTAAACAAGGATACTCCAAGGCTAAAAAATGTAATTGGATGGAACTTCTATGTGGTACAAAGAGGAAGAACAAGGATGATCAGTCTGGTTATCCCAGATTGATAACCACATACCACAAACAGAGGAAGGGATTCCTAGAAATTGTCAACAAACATTGGAGCATCCTATTGAATGATTCAATCTTAAAGCACTGTATCTCCCCAAAACCATTGGTAACAGCTAGGAGATCACCAAACCTGATAGACACCTTGGTTCGTAGCCACTTTGTGAGAAATTCAAGATGTGAGGGCAATTGGTTGGATATCAAGGGCTTCTTTCCATGTATGGGCTAAGCATGCGCTAACATGGTTAAGAGCAAGACATTTCATAACTCCGATAATTCCAGGGTATATGAAATAAGACAACACATCACTTGCTCCACAAAGGGTGTGATTTATATGGCCAAATGCCCGTGCAATAAAATCTATATAGGCATGACCACCCGCGAGTTACATGTTCGTGTAAGGGAACATGTTCTCGACATAGAAAAGGGTGCGGGAACAGAAAATCCCTCCACTCTTAAGACAATACCGAGACATTTCTATCATGAACATCGGAGCAACTCGAGTCAATTGAAAGTTATGGGCATTGATAAGATATCACTTGGTCAACGAGGTGGAAATTTGAGCCGGGTCCTGGGCCAGACTGAGAGCAAGTGGATCTACAGGCTGAATACCGTGGCTCCATTTGGTCTCAATGAACACTTTGGCTTTGGTGCGTTCTTGTAGTTTGCATAGACATATGATTCCTGAGTTTTTGCATCAGTAAATTGGGTGCTGACTGTGGTTTTTAGATGTTCTTAATGATGATTTTAATATTGTTTATTATTTTTTGTAGATGGTCATTTTTCTTGAATTGTCATCATGTGAATATCCCTATACTGGACCGGTGGGAAGGATGAAATAGAAGAACCATGGACTTCTGCAATAGGATAACGCACATTAGCACTTTTTTTCACTTTTTATTAGTCATTGGCGTTATCAGGATAGGATATTTACTTAAGACGTATAATGCCCAGAATACATTATTTGATCATTGTCTCTTTTGTGACACTGATTTGCACTATTGAATGCACTTTACCAATGATCTGTATCACAAGTTATTAATTTTGATCGATATGTGACATGATGCTCATTTTACAATTGTTTTATTTATACCTATGCTATATATGCACTTTGCACTATATTCAGCGATTTTACTGTTGCTTAGCAACATATTCCTTCATGCAGTTGGTTTTGGTGTCCTCCCTCCTCCACTCTGTGAGCGCCATGGTGATGTGAGGCTTCCCTGACACGCCCCCTTCCTGCCACAGGGTTGCAACCCAGAAAGGCGTCTAAAATGACGCTATTTTCAGTTTTGCGTTCCAAAGACTGGAAGTGAGGCTGGTCACATGATCGGGAATCATCACGTGATCCCGGCGCCGATAATGGCAGTGGAGGAGGCAGCTCACAGCTTTTCTTGATCCACCAATCACCTTAAACACTATAAAAACCCCCGAAATAGGTCCCCACTTGGCACACCACCCCCTGAGGAAGTCCTACGACGAAATGCGTAGGTGTCTGGGGTAGGCCAGGACGTGACTCTTAATAACACCTACGGAGGTATGTAACTGCTGATCTTAATCGAAATCCTGCAAAATGTGTGCAGATTAACTCTGACCTTCCTGAGTGCCCCTCTTCATTGCTTTCACCCGGGTCTCCATCTGTGAGCAGTTATTCAGATTGGGGCTGTGATTTGGTCACAATGGGGGTGGATTAGTGTCACACTATACACCCAATATTTTGAACCTTACATAACCTCACTGACTAAGGTGCCGCAGATTAGTCATATGGTAATAATAAGTGTGAAATGTAGATGAACAGGTTGTTCTCAGGTCTGCCTGTTGTTGACCCACTGGTTGCAATGGTGTTTATTGGTCTTTTGATGTGATAATTTGTGAGAGTAGATAAGAAAGTGAGGCTTTTGTCAGGCAATCACTAGAGTAGATCATCTATTATAAAGAAAATCTCTATATAGAGAGAATTGGGACATATAATTGCCCTCTATATAGAATTAATCCTACCTCCATTGTATATAATATATTCGACTGATTACTTCATCAGTGATATCAAGCAATATCAATAAGTTTCAGTACGTTGCATACTTGCCGTATAGTCACCCGGCCTCCCTGATATCTGAACCGCCGGAAACTGCTTCACTTTTCCACCGTAAAATATCCAGTGGCTTTATGCTGATATTCATATGTCTTCCCTCCTTTTCACTATTTATATAATGTATGGATTGAACTTGTTGTTTCTTCAAGTATCCTAAATAAAAGTTGTGAATTTTTTGCATCCACTCTCTTGTCTTTCGAGACTTTTTGATCATCTGGTAAATCCGGGTAGGACATTTATAAGAGATATTGATTCATTCTTGCAAAAAATGTATGCTAAGCTGCTCTACCTCTCAACAGTATCCTTTGTCAGAGCAGTCCCTATCTGATGTATTCAAAAAAACCTGACCATGTGTATTAGTACCTACATGAGCAGGGTCCAGACAGGTCAAAGGTCTGACATGGACTGAATGCAGAAAACAGCTTTTTGTGTGCAGGGCTCATGGGAGAAGGGTGGAGACTTCCCCTATCTTGCAGAGGCAAGAAACACAATAGGCAAAAAAATTAACTACTGAGCCATGCACACAGTGAACGTGTCTGTAGGATAGTGTTCACACTACCTGCATGGCTGATTAGTTAGATTTTTGCCTATTGTGTTTTTAGCCTCTGTAAGGCTGCCTTTACACTTGCAGATGCTCCGCAGTGTTCTGCGGAGGATTTCTGCAAGCCTCTGCATGCAGACCGCAGCCCTATCCTTTATAATGGGCCACACGGTGTCTGCAGATGCTTACAGACCGCCGTGCGCTCCCATTGCCCACCATGAGTGATCTGTGCGCATGCAGAGGCATGCGCACAGATCACACACTCCCGTCCGCACCGAAAACCCGACCTGTCGCGTTCCCGGCGCGGACGAGAGTGTATGATCTGTGCGCATGTCTCCGCATGCGCACAGATCACGCATGGCGGACAATGGGAGCGCACGGCGGTCTGCAAGCATCTGCAGACACCATGCGGCCCATTGTAAAGGATAGGGCTGTGGTCTGCATGCAGAGGCTTGCAGATGTCCTCCGCAGAACGCTGCAGAGGCACCTGCAAATGTGAACCCAGCCTAAGATAGGGGAAGCCTCCACCCTTCTCCCTTGAGCCCTGCACACAAAAAGCTGTTTTTTGCATTGAGTCCTACAGACACATTCACTGTGTACATGGCTCATTAGTTATTTTTTTGCCTATTGTGTTTCTTGCCTCTGCAAGATAGGGAAGGTGTCCACCCTTCTCCAATGAGCCCTGCACACAAAAATCTGTTTTCTGCATTCAGTCCATGTCAGACCTTGGACCTGTCTGGACCCTGCTCATGTAGGTACTAATACAGATGGTCAGGTTTTTTTAATACATCAGATAGGGACTGCTCTGACAAGTGTTACCGTGGAGAGGTTAAAGCAGCTTAGCATACATTTTTTGCAAAAAACGTATCAACTAATTACCCTGTTTTTACTACTTTTTTACCAACACTTGCTTTATAATGTTTTTGTTTACAACAGAGTATTTTTTCACATTTGTTTGACTATGTTTTTTGTGCTTCGGTAAACGCTGTGGGTAGCGGCAGTGAAGCAGGCACACACACACAGTAGTCCTTGTTTTGGTACCTTTTACTGATGATCGGTAACAGGTACAGTGCAGGGAAGTAACCAGGTTCTCTGTGCAATTTGGGACTTTACCCTTGGAGAGTTGTGAGGCCTCCTCTGTCACTGCGTACGGTGGTGGGGGGTAAGCTCTGTCTATAACTGAACTCACCTCTTCTCCACTCTCAGGTCTTACTTTGTAACTGACAATGAGGTCCTTCTGCGGGATCGATATACTCCTCTTGGGCCTCTGGTCTTGTGCTTGGTCCGGTTCGAGTGTCTCTTACTTTGTTTCCTCAGGGGATTAATTCCTCCTGGTGCTTCCGGGCTATTTCTGCTGCACTGGATGCTTAGTAGTGTTGGACTCCTGTGCCTGGGTAAACTACAGAGAAGCTGGATCTGTTCCCTTTCTTCTCTCCCTATTCTTCCACTGGCTTCCGACCCTCTCCCTAGGGTGCAGCGCAGCTGGGTCAGTGTTCCCTGGTCCTGGGCCTGGTTTGATCCCAGCGACCAGCTCCTTCACTCCTGCTCTCTCCTCTGCTCACTGAGGACTAACTGGAACTGATTAACTGACTCCTCCCCTCAGTCCTGGATCTTGTATAGGGGAACTGGCTTAAGGCAGCTAGTAGAGCTCCCCCTCTAGGTCTGGGGTGGAACGTGTTGTGTGCTGTGTGCACCAAAGTGTAAATCCCTCCTTGCACCGGATGGGTCCTGCGGCAATTCCCCAGCAGGGGTGCCACAATTACATGTTCTACAGTGTCTTTATCAGTGTCCGGCCATGACTTTGTTTCCTATTGCGCGGTAACCAGTTAACTGTCCCATTAATATGCTGACTCGCTGGCCTTCTGTCAGGGACTACACACTGAAATAGCTATTTAGTTTTTATCTGAAGTCTGTCAGGGTATTGGGCTCTCCTGTGTACTGCGGCAACCATGTCACTCCCGGGGTATATGGCAGTAGGAAAGGCATGATCAGGGACATGGCTTGCGCAGCATCACCATTGGGCGCTCTGTCTGCTCCTAGTGCCGTGGGGCCAGCAGCACCTGCCCCCTGCATGGACTGTCCCATTGGCTCTGATATCTTTTCGCTCCCTTAGTGAAGCCTGACCCTTCCGGTCTTTCACTTCCGTAGGGATGTACAACTTTGGTATCCGCCGGTGTATCAGGGTTTCTCGCCCCACCGGATGCTGTCAGAGTGTAGGTTGAGCCTTGATAAGTGCTCCTGGGAGGGTGCTGCCCATGATGACATGCCCCCTCTGTTTCCCGCGCACCACGTGCGTTAGTAATGGTGACAGTCAATAACACGTATTTTACACAGTTGGGGTACTCAGAATCGGGCTATACGGTCCATGGGGAGCCACAGGGGTCAAGACTAGGCTTTTGTGACCCTGGGAGCAGCTTATAAAAGGGGTGTGAACTTCTGGCGTGGTCAGGAATGAGGATGATATGAGAAAGTTATTTGTGACACCACTCATGGTATGTGGCTATAGATGGCCACTGATGCTGCAGAACCTCCGGGGACAGTGGATAGCAGCTGGGATGGCTCTCCACGGGCAGTTATTTGATCCAGCAGCCCTGCTGGCACCGGTTCACATTAGTCTGTGAGTGCTGTGCAGTTTTTTTTTTTTTTTTTGTATCTTATGGATTGGCTGGCTCCGTGCTGCAATTTGCACCCTTATTGACCACAGGTGATCTAGGGTCGAGATGGAGTCTGCCCACTGAGAAGTGGGGGGTGGACAAGGAGGACAGGGATGTCAGCGTAGGACTCATCAGACCTGAAGTCACTTTGTCGCAGTTGATGAGCAAACAGACATTGGCCAATGTGTGTACCAAGAACTTCAGAAATAAAAAGATAAGATTTTGAGTTTTTTGAAAAAAACGTAAGTTTTTAAACTTTTTTCTCATATATATATAGCTTGTTAGCATATGTACATCATTGGTAGTAGCTGAGTGCTGCAGAGTATTTTTTTCTAGTTGTTTGAACCAGCGTCCCTGCTGGCACCGGTTCACTTTAGTCTGTCAGGGCTGTGCAGTTTTTTTGTGTTTTGTATCTTATGGAGTGGCTGGCTCCATGCTGCAATTTGCACCCTTATTGACCACAGGTGATCTAGGGTCGAGATGGAGTCTGCCCACTGAGAAGTGGGGGGTGGACAAGGAGGACAGGGATGTCAGCGTTAGGACTCATCAGACCTGAAGTCACTTTGTCGCAGTTAATGAGCAAACAGACATTGGCCAATGTGTGTACTAAGAACTTCAGAAATAAAAAGATAAGATTTTGAGTTTTTTTTAAAAAATGTAAGTTTTTAAACTTTTTTCTCATATATATATAGCTTGTTAGCATATGTACATCATTGGTAGTAGCTGAGTGCTGCAGAGTATTTTTTTCTAGTTATTAGATCCCCAGGGCAGTGAGAGTTGTTTAGGTGTAGGGTGCAGGATGACGGCCACAAGCAATAGGCAGACTCAATGTTTTGGTGGTTATTCAGTCTTTTACTGGAGTAGCTGAATTCAGACATTTGTCCACGGGGTCTTTGCTGAGAGCAACTCAGGGCTTCTTCTTACCCGGCCGGGTCTTTGGCTCCCTTACAGCGCTCTGGTTTTAGACTCCTGCTGCCAGCCCTGTTTCTCTTGCAAGGTGCCGGTATGGCAGGTAACACGAGTCCTTATCTAACCCTCATCTCGGATAATGGTTTCTGAACTCTCCGCTGAGGAACCTGGAATTCCCCAGCTTGAGGTATTAACTGCTGGGACGCTAGGCCCTTCACAGTCTCAGACTTCGGTGTCCATTCTCTGCGCTTTTCTCTGGGGTGATCATGGTGTTGCTAAGCTCTCCAGGTGTTCCTGCGACTCTCCTCATACCCTAGCCTTAGGCCTGGCACCGAGTCAGCAATCCTGGGACAAACTCAAACAGCCTCTAGTCCACCAGGATGTTCCTCCTAGGAACTGAACTCTCTGGCTCTGCCGCAGACCAGAATTTATAAGAGAGCTCACACTGAACCAAGGTTTGGTCTCCCCATTCTGACCTTTAGGCAGAAGGTGTGTGAGGTTTACCTGCCTGTTGAGAAGACCCATTTGTTGCTCTCTGAATGAAACAATCACCAGCCGTTGGCAGTGATGACACAGTGGCAATAAGACCCTGGGGTGTCACAACTGCATGCCATTTGGACTCTTCAGTGCACCGAAAACCACATCTCCCAGCCACATCCAAGCTCCTGGAGGCAGAGCAGCATTGGAGAGCTCAAGGACAGTTGCCAGAGGAATGGTGCTCATCAAGGGCTTGAGCTTCCTGCCATACCGGTGAGAGACTTACAATCAGGAAGAGAGGGTCACAGCTTAGCCACAGGCAGCCAGGAACAGCTAAGAGGAGTGCAGCAGGGATTCCTCAGAACTCACCAGATAAGGAAATCCCCAATTTGCTTCCAGGCCACCCGGATTCCTAATATCTCCTGTGGAGAGTGTCCTGGTTTGAACCTGTAACTGTCCGTAAAGGTAAAGGAAACTACATGCTGTGTGTCTTTCAGTTATTCCTTGCCCTCAGTCCTACACCCCAAAGGCCTACAACCGCCATAGACTGTACCGGTTGCTGTGGGGAACCGCTCCACCAGTGGGGAGCAATATTACCTTAGCTGCAATTCCATAATCCACCGACATCCCGCAGTGTCGGCCATCAATAGCCGAATTTCATGGGTGGCATCACCAAAATCATCTCCAACACCATATCCTCTGAACTTTTAAATTGATACCATGGTTCACGGAGCTGAGTCTCGACCCTGTGACTCCCCAGAAATACCGATTCCGAGCCCTGGGAGTGCATCATATGTATCAAGCCCTACCCACTCCACATAAGCAAGCCCACTCCACATAGCCACAACCACTCCACATGACCACGCCCATTCCACAAAGCTGAGTGTATGTATATATCTAGCCCCGCTTACTCCACATTGCCATGCCCTCTCCACATATCCCTGCCCACCTAGCATAGCCATGCCCACTTCACAGAGCTAATTGTATCAAGCCTCAACCACTCCACATAGCCACACCCACCACTCACTGCATAGCCACGCCAACTCCACAAAGCTGAGTGTATGTGTGTATGTATGCAGCCCCGCCTGCTCACATAGCCATGTCCTCTCTGTATAGCCACCCCCAGTCCACCAAGCTGATTGTATCAAGCAACACCCATTCTACATAGACACACCTACAGTAACGCTCACTCTGCACAGCCATGCCCACTCCATAAAGCTGAGTGTATGTGTGCATGTATAAAGCCCCACCCATTCCACATAGCCATGCCCACTCCACAGAGCAGTGTATCAAACCCCATCCACTTCACACAGTTATGCCCATTGCTCACTGTGCATACCCATGCCCATTCCACAAAGCTGAGGGTATGTTTGTGTATCAAGCTTTGCCCACTCCTGAAAGCCGCACCTACTCCACATAGGCACACACACTTTGCAGCCTGCATTTCCACATATTCCCACCTCCTCCACATAGCCCTGCGACTATGTAGAGGGGTGGAGCTATGAACAGCCAATGCTATATTTAGGGTGGCACTAAGTAAGGGGCAGGGCTTCCAGGAAGGGTGGAACAATGTGTAGGGGTGGAGATATGAAGGGGTGGAATACTGTGAGGGTGAGGGGCTATGATACATACACTCATACATTTATCACCATATATGGCCGATTTTGTCATATATGGGTGATATTGCCATATATGAGCATTACAACTATATATTGGCATTCACCCGGGCAACGGCCGGCTCTAAAGATAGTAATTATATATTAAAGAAAGATATATTTAACCACCCCCAGTCTGATACTCATTCACCCCCCAGTAACACAGGATTTTAATCTTTTAATCCCTATCTTTGTGATGATATATCTCAGACAAGGTGTATGTTTGAGTGTGTGGTGGAGGTTACTCTTATTCTCATGCTGTCCATTTCCAGACCAGGCTTTAAAGGGATAACTTATGAGTCAGTTATTCCCTCCTTTCCTCAACCAAAAGG
Source organism: Allobates femoralis (assembly GCA_033576535.1). Lineage (NCBI taxonomy): Eukaryota > Metazoa > Chordata > Amphibia > Anura > Aromobatidae > Allobates > Allobates femoralis. The sequence continues at coordinate 63,205 of JARQOC010000027.1, read as the reverse complement.
TGCTATAATAGCTTTGCCAACAGGAAAAAGAAAAGGTTTTCTATAACTCCAGCGACTGCCCTGATTGGCTCAGTCATTAAAGGGAACCAACCACCTCGGATGACCCTCATACACTGTTAATATGTGCCCCTGCAGCCTAGTAAACCATTTGCTGCACTGTTTTTTGTGTGAAAAGTGGCTGCAGTAGAAGTGAGATAATGATTTTATAAACTTACATGCCTGTAGACTTTTGGGCATCTCCCTGTGTGTGCTGGGACTTGTGGGCTGTGCTCATCATGCCTGCTCTCCCCCTCCCTTATGCACGCCCCCTCTCAGCCTGCTATAGTGATGTGAGGCTGATCTCGTCATAAAGGGGCGGGGCTAAATCGCGGCATCCCGGTAGCCCCACCCCCTTTATGACGCAATCAGCCTCACACAGTATAGCAGGCTGAGAGGGAGCGTGCATAAGGGAGGGGGAGAGCAGGCATGATGAGCACAGCCCACAAGTCCCAGCACACACAGGGAGACCAAAAGTATGCAGGCATGTAAGTTTATAAAATCATTATCTCACTTCTACTGCAGCCACTTTTCACACAAAAGCAGTGCTGCAAATGGTTTACTAGGCTGCAGGGGCACATATTAACAGTGTATGAGGGTCATCCGAGGTGGTTGGTTCCCTTTAAAGTGTAACTGCCGTTTAATTTTTTTTAATAATAATGTAGTGCAAGTGATTTTAATAAACTTTCTAATATACTTGAAGCGAACCTGTCACCTCCCTACCCCCCAGGCAGCTAAAGATAAAATAGCCACCTTCTGCAGCACTAAGGCGGCATTCTGAGAAGGTGTCTATAGCATTTATGCTCCCTTGATTCACTGCAATACAGACTTTTATAAAATCTGTTCCAAACCTGACCCAAGACAGGGAGGCGGGCTTTTCAAGCATCTATCTCCCACCTCAGTGGTGTCAGTCATTCCTCTCTGCAGTTCTGAAGTGAACTTCCTGCATAGCAGACAAGGAAGGGGAGGTGGCACATGGAGAGCAGAGAGGGATGACTGACACCACAGAGGCAGGAGATAGACCAGAGGTCCCCAACTCCAGGCCTCAATGGCCGCCAACAGTTCAGGTTTTCAGGATTTCCTTAGGAATGCACAGGGATTGGAATCATCACCAGTGCAGGTGATTACATTATTACCTGTGCATTACTAAGGAAATCCTGAAAACCTGCACTGTTGGCAGCCATTGAACAGAACAGAGAATTTTCATATTTTCCAGAAATTTGTGGCCCCAGTATAAAAATGATGATACTGCAAACACTAGACATACCTAGTCCACACCTCCAAGTGATCAAATGGTTAATTCTGTTTACTTAAAGGTTACAGTTTTATATATATACTAGATGGTGGCCCGATTCCAACGCATCGGGTATCTATTATAATAAAAGCCCTAAGCAAAATTCCGTCACTATGTAACGGTATCGCTACGTCACATCCGTGACAGAAGTTGGCTGTACACTCGTGGTGGGTGATCCAAGATGGCCGACCTTTGTCGGTAGCGGGGCTTTCAAAGCCCCACCACCGCCATTGGAAGCCTCTGCTGCGGCCCACACTCTGTCACTTCCCCCCCACTTCATCACACTCCTCATCACACACATTCCCCCCCGCTTCATTCAGCAATTCCACACGACCCCACTTCACATAAAACCCCCCTCTCTCGCCAGCAATCATACCCTCATCTACACTCATGCCGCCATCTATACTTACCGCCCCGCCATCGGAGCCCCTCCTCTTTCACGCCGCCGCCTCCGCTGCCTCCATCGGATGGTGTTCGTCCCCGTCTATCCGTCCTCTCCGGCGACATCCAGCGTCCAAGATAGTGTCCGGGAAGTCTTGCGATATCCGCAACTCTCGCAAGACTTTCCGGACGCCATCTTGGTTCTCGCCATAACCAATATGGCGTCTGGGAAGTCTCGCGATATCCACAACTCTCGCAAGACTTTCTGGACGCCATCTTGGTTTTCGTCAAAAACCAATATGGCGTCCGGCAAATCTCAAGATAGTTAACAGACGCCATTTTCTTTTTGCCATTTCTCAATTGCATCCTGAAACTCTCGCGAGATCCAGGACACCATTTTGAATGGCGCGCTTTTTGAAATTTTACTTCTGGGGGGCAGAGACAGGGGCCAGAAAGAGAGCACTGGGGGGGCAGAGAGAGTGGGGCCAGAGAAAGGATGGGGGGGGACGGGACCAGAAAAGAGAACACTGGGGGGCAAAGACTGGGGGCAGAAAGAGAACACAAGGGGGGGGGGGCAGAGAGAGGGGGGCCAGAGAAAGGAGAGGGGGAGACCAGAAAAGAGAACACTGGGGGGCACAGACAGGGTGCAGAAAGAGAACACTAAGGGGCAGAGAGAGGGGGGCCAGATAAATGACAGGGGGGTGCAGAAAAGAGAACACTGGGGGGCACAGACAGGGGGCAGAAAGAGAGCACTGGGGGGCAGAGACAGGGGGCAGAAAGAGAACACTGGGGGCAGAGAGTGATTGGCCAGAGAAAGGATGGGAGGGACCAGAAAAGAGAACACTGGGGGCAAAGACAGGGGGCAGAAAGAGAACACTGGGGGGCAGAGAGAGGGGGGCCAGAGAAAGGATGGGGGGAGCAGAAAAGAGAACACTGGGGGGCAGAGACAGGGGGCAGAAAGAGAGCACAGGGGGGCAGAGACAGGAACCAGAAAGAGAACACTGGGGGCAGAGACAGGGGGCAGAAAGAGAACACTGGGGGGGCAGAGGCAGGGATCAGAAAGAGAGCACTGTGGGGCTGAAAGCGGGCACTGAGGGGTCAGGGACAAGGCATAAAGAAAGCACTGGGTGGCAGAGACGGGGCAGAAAGAGACCACTGGGGGGGAACCGCCGCACACCGAAACCACCGCACACTGACACTGCTGAACACTTGCAGTGCTGTAGGCATCTATTATAATAAAAGCCCTAAGCCAACTTCCGTCACTATGTAACGGTATTGCTACATCACATCCGTGACAGAAGCTACCTGTACACCCATCGCGGGTGATCCAAGAAGGCCGACCTTTGGCGGTAGCGGGGCTTTCAAAGCCCCACTACCACCATCAGTGGCGGATTATAATGAGGTCAATATGGGCAGTTGCCCCGGGCCCAATGCTCAGATAGGGCCCGAGTGCCCTGGGTAAACTGCCCCCATTATGATCCGCCACTGTCTTTAGGCACCGGCGCACGCTGCTGTTAAATTTGCTGAGGCCACCACCGCCTCCGTAGCTGCCACCACGCCCCCTTCTTCCTCCTGCATGTCATGACGTGCAGTAGAGGAGGACGTTCAAAAAGCCCGCGATGCTGGAGGAGACACAAGGCCCGCCCACCACTCTGTCAGAGGAGCTGCTCAGTCAGCCGGCTTGTCCTGCTCAGAGCTGCTCTTCTCACCCTGCCTGTCATGGCTGGACTCAGACGTAGTAATGACAGAACAAGCTCTGCCTGACTACATCTAATGGTGAGTGCTGAGCAGGGCACCTCCTATGTGAGAACAGCAGCCTGTGACGAGTGTTTCCAAACATCCCCTCCCCCCTGCGTGTGTGCATCAGTGTGGTCCCTAGAGAGATCACACAGGGCAAAAATACCCAGCAAAGGATCTGTGAGGCTGAGGCTGCTGCATCTGGGCCTCTGTGAGGCTGAGGCTGCCTGCAGCTGGGCCTCTGTGAGGCTGAGGCTGCCTGCAGCTGGGCCTCTGTGAGGCTGAGGCTGCCTGCAGCTGGGCCTCTGTGAGGCTGAGGCTGCCTGCAGCTGGGGCTCTGTGAGGCTGAGGCTGCCTGCAGCTGGGCCTCTGTGAGGCTGAGGCTGCCTGCAGCTGGGCCTCTGTGAGGCTGAGGCTGCCTGCAGCTGGGCCTCTGTGAGGCTGAGGCTGCCTGCAGCTGGGCCTCTGTGAGGCTGAGGCTGCCTGCAGCTGGGCCTCTGTGAGGCTGAGGCTGCCTGCAGCTGGGCCTCTGTGAGGCTGAGGCTGCCTGCAGCTGGGCCTCTGTGAGGCTGAGGCTGCCTGCAGCTGGGCCTCTGTGAGGCTGAGGCTGCCTGCAGCTGAGCCTCTGTGAGGCTGAGGCTGCCTGCAGCTGGGCCTCTGTGAGGCTGATGCTGCCTGCAGCTGGGCCTCTGTGAGGCTGAGGCTGCTGCAGCTGGGCCTCTGTGAGGCTGAGGCTGCCTGCAGCTGGGCCTCTGTGAGGCTGAGGCTGCCTGCAGCTGGGCCTCTGTGAGGCTGAGGCTGCCTGCAGCTGGGCCTCTGTGAGGCTGAGGCTGCCTGCAGCTGGGCCTCTGTGAGGCTGAGGCTGCCTGCAGCTGGGCCTCTGTGAGGCTGAGGCTGCCTGCAGCTGGGCCTCTGTGAGGCTGAGGCTGCCTGCAGCTGGGCCTCTGTGAGGCTGAGGCTGCCTGCAGCTGGGCCTCTGTGAGGCTGAGGCTGCTGCAGCTGGGCCTCTGTGAGGCTGAGGCTGCCTGCTGCTGGGCCTCTGTGAGGCTGAGGCTGCCTCCAGCTGGGCCTCTGTGAGGCTGAGGCTGCTGCAGCTGGGCCTCTGTGAGGCTGAGGCTGCCTGCAGCTGGGCCTCTGTGAGGCTGAGGCTGCCTGCAGCTGGGCCTCTGTGAGGCTGAGGCTGCCTGCAGCTGGGCCTCTGTGAGGCTGAGGCTGCCTGCAGCTGGGTCTCTGTGAGGCTGAGGCTGCCTGCAGCTGGGCCTCTGTGAGGCTGAGGCTGCTGCAACTGGGCCTCTGTGAGGCTGAGGCTGCCTCCGGCTGGGCCTCTGTGAGGCTGAGGCTGCTGCAGCTGGGCCTCTGTGAGTCTGAGGCTGCTGCAGCTGGGCCTCTGTGAGGCTGAGGCTGCCTCCGGCTGGGCCTCGCTGAGGTAATAACTCTGTGTGTGCTGGGCCGGCCCCATCACTGCCAGCGGACGCCCCCCTGCTACAGTGGAGCTGAATGGCAGACAAGCCCAGGGGAAAGGTGAGCGATGTGTGGTGCTTTTCTAGCCCCAATTTTTGTGTGTATGGCTACCTATGTGTGTGGCATGGCTGCATGTTGATGGCTGTGTATATATATGTGTGTGTGTGTGTATCTGCATGGCTGTGTGTTCATAGCTACATGTGCATGGTTTTGTGTGTACGCACACGTTCATGGTTACCGCAGCACCGATAGGTGCCAGAGCAGTCAGTGCTCATAGAATTCTATGGAAGATCAGGACCTATAAATACTGGACTATATAGATGACCAAAAAAGATAATAAATGAGCAGGGAAGATCCCCATAACTGATCTGAGTTCTGGAATCTAGTCCAGTATTTACAGGTCTTCACCTACCATAGAATTCTATGAGGAATGCTCTGCCGGGGGGGCAGGATGGAGCCGGGGGAGGGGGGCAGGATGGAGCCGGGGAGAGGGGGGCAGGATGGAGCCGGGAGGGGGGGCAGGATGGAGCAGGGGGGGCAGGATGGAGCCCGGAAGGGGCAGGATGGAGCTGGGGGGCAGGATGGAGCCGAGGGAGGCAGGATGGAGTTATCAGGGCAGGATGGAGCCGGGGGGGCAGGATGGTGCCGGTGGGGCAGAGTGGAGCCGGCGGGGCAGAATGGAGCCGGGGGGCAGGATGGAGTCTGGGGCAGGATGGAGCCGGCGGGGGGACAGGATGGAGCCAGGGGAGGCAGGATGGAGCGACCAGGGCAAGATGGAACTGGGGGGGGGCAGGATGTAGACGGTGGGGGGGCAGAATGGAGCCACGGGGGGGGCAGGATGGAGCCAGCGGGGGGGCAGGATGGAGCTGGGGGGCAGGATGGAGCCGGTGGGGCAGGATGGAGCTGGCGGGGCAGGATGGAGCCGGCGGGGGGGACACAGGATGGAGCCGGTGGGGCAGGATGGAGCCGGCGGGGGGGGCCGGATGGAGCCGGCGGGGCAGGATGGAGCCGGCGGGGGGGGCAAGACAGGATGAAGCCGGTGGGGCAGGATGGAGCGATCGGGGCAGAATGGAGCCGGGGGGCAGGATGGAGCCGGGGGAGGGGGGTCAGGATGGAGGCAGGGGAGTGGGGGGCAGGATGGAGTCGGGGGAGTGGGGGGCAGGATGGAGCCGGGGAAGGGGGGGCGGAATGGAGCCGTGGGGGGCAAGGATGGAGCTTGGAAGGGGCAGGATGGAGCAGGGGGGTGCAGGACATAGGCAGGGTGGCAGGATGGAGAAAGCGGAGCCGGGGTCAGGATGGAGCAGTGTTCTGCTAGGACCTTGCATGAAGTCAGAATGACATCGGCGTTCGGCGCTGTGATTGGCCCGCTCACGGTCATGTGATAAGTGACGCGCATATCACATGACCGCGAGTGGGCCAATTACAGTGCCGAACACCGTTGTCATTCTGACATCATGCAAGGTTCTAGCAGGACAGGGCCTGCTTCTGCTACCGGTCACCGATCACTTGGCGGAGAGGTAAGTATAAGAATCTTTATTCTTTTTAATACATTTGTGTTTATTTTATATTTAATTTCGCAGTGCATAATGTACTGCAAAATCAAATCACTAAGGAGCAGGGGGGCCGCGGGGAGCGGGAGCGCGGGCAGGAAAGGAGGAGCAGGGTGAAGCGCGGGCAGGGCAGAGGAGTGGGGTATGGAGCGCGGGCAGGGCAGGAGGAGCAAGAGGGAGAGCGCGGGTATGGCAGAGGAGCAGGGTATGGAGCAACGGACCCATGTGCAAATTGGTGCGGAATTCGAACTTTAAATTCTCGTGCCTATTTGCATAGTCTGCGCTCATTGGCCTCTGGCCAATGAGCGGCCTTTGTCTGGCGCGCGATTTCTGTGACCGACAGACACCTTAGACAATTATATAGTAGATATATATATATTTATATTAGGAGCTGTACTGGATGTGGGTCTGTGCTGGCTGCGCTGGAGGAGCAGTTGCTCTGGAGCAAGCTGGAGGAGGGCAGAGGCAGCCCTTGGTCACATGTACCTGCTCATTAATCTACTGTAATATGCACTGCATTCCGCTGTCCACCTCTCAGTGCTGAAGCTGGAGCTGAGTAGTGGCAGGAGGCAGATCATATTACAGTACACTGAATGTACTGATTTTCCCCATCCTGGGATATTGCAGCCTCCATCTCTGGATATAGTTCTCCTGTTGCCGCACACACTAAAATAATCAATGGTGTAACATACCTGTATGCTGCTCCCCTTGGTTCTCCCTCTGCAGCCGCATCAATCTCTTCCAGACTGTGCAAGCCAGCATTCTCTCATATGACTGCCACAGCACAGTGATGTCATCATTGTGCAGTGCCAGGTCACATGATAAGATGCCCTGGGACACACAGTTAGGAAGAGATTAAAGCAGCTGTAGAGGGAGAAACAAGGAGAGTGACAGACAGGTAGGTTACACCCATGGCCGGTGTCAGCACCTGGCATATCTGGGCAAGTTCCGGGGCCCTGAGTAGCTAGGGGGGCCCACTGGCCATCAGGAACAGGCACAGCTGACAATGAGGGGCCCATCATGGACACTCAGCCAACAGTGAGTGCTCCTGCAGGGATGCCAGTGGACATGCCTACTTTACATGTGATGCAAATTAGCCACGTGCTGCCTCATGGGCTGTAGAGCGTCCTTCCTGCAAGGCTGCAGCAGAGTGATGAGTCATCACCCTGTGACCTCATCACATTGGTGCAGCAGCCGTGCAGGAAGGAAGCGCAGACTGGAGGGGACAGCATCTGATGAAGACAGAGCAATGGGAGAGTGGAGAAAAGGTATGATCAATTACTTTTCATTTACTGTATGCAGCACGATGGGGATTATATGTAACAAAATGAGGCCAGGGGAAAATTATAGCAGGAGGAGAACTACCATAGTATATATTATCTGGAAGATGCTACCGAGCTATAGAGGCTGTTGCTGGGCTATGGAGGCTATTCTGGGCTATAGAAGCTGCTGCTGGACTGTGGAGGCTGTTGCAGGCTATGGAGGCTGTTCTGGGCATAGAAGCTTCAGCTGGACTACGAAGGCTGTGTTGGGCTATATGGAGGCTGCTGCTGGGCTATAAAGGCTGTGCTGGGCTATGGAGGCTGCTGCTGGGCTATGGAGGCTATGCTCTATGCATTATTGGAGGCAGTATCTACTATATAATCGTCTAATGTTGTCTGTCCGTCACGGAAATCGCGCGCCAGCGCTCATTGGCTGCCGCAGTCGCGGCAACCAATGAGCGCCGCGTATGCAAAAAGCTGCGCGCATTCAAATTAGACAATTATAAAGTAGCTGTAACCTGCCCTCTCAGCTACATCATGCTGCCTTGCATCCATCCTGTCTTCCCTGACTCCATGCTGCCCCCCGCATTCATCCTGCCCCCCCGACACCATCCTGCCCCCCCCCGGCTCCATCCTGCCCGGCTCCATCCTGCCCCTCCCGGATTTATCCTGCCCCCCGCATCCATCCTGCCCCCCCACATCCATGCTGCCCCCCACATCCATCCTGCCCCAACGGACCCATCCTGCCCTCCTGGCTCCATGCTGCCCCACGCATTCATCCTGCCCCCCCGGCTCCATCCTGCTCCCACAGCTCCATCCTGCCCCCTGCATCCATCCTGCCTCCCCATATCCATCCTACCCCCCACATCCATCATGCCCCCCCCCCGGCTACATCCTGCCCCCATGGCTACATCCTGCCGCCCCACATCCATCATGCCTCCCTGGCTCCATGCTGCCCCCTGCGTTCATCCTCCCCCCCGCCTCCATTCTGCCCCGCTCGCTCCATCCTGCCCCCTGGCTCCATCCTGCTCCCACAGCTCCATCCTGCCCCCTGCATCCATCCTGCCTCCCCATATCCATGCTGCCCCCCGCATCCATCCTACCCCCCCGCATCCATCCTGCCCCCCAGCTCCATCCAGCACCCCCACATCCATCCTGCCCCCTCCGCCTCCATCCTGCACCCCCAGCTCCATCCTGCCCCACCTGGCTCCACCCTGCCCCCCGCATCCATCCTGCCCCGATGCTCCAAGCTGCCCCCGCGTTCCTCCTGCCCCCCCGCATCAATCCTGCACCCCCCCCCGGCTCCATCCAGCCCCCGCATCCATCCAGTTCCCCCGCATCCATCCTGCCCCCAGCTTCCATTCTGCTCCCCCGGCTCCATCCTGCCTCGCTCGCTCCATCCTGCCCCCTGACTCCATCCTGCACCCCGGGTCCATCCTGCCCCGCTCACTCCATCCTTCCCCACTCAATTCATTCAGCCCTGCTCGCTCCATCCTGCCCCGCTGGGTCGATCCTGCCCCGCTCGCTCCATCCTGCCCCACTGGGTCCATCCTGCTCCGCTTGCTCCATCATGCCCCACTCTCTCCATTGTGCCTCGCTCACTCCATCCTGGCCCCCCTGCTCCATCCTGACTTCCCCCGGCTCTCCATCCTGCCCCGCTCGCTCCATCCTACCCCCCGCCTCCTTCCTGCCCAACCGCCTCCATCCTGCCCCGCTCACTCCATCCTGCCCCCCTGGATCCATCCAGCCCCCCCACATCCATCCTGCCCTCCTGCATCCATCCTGCCTCCCCTCATCCATCCTGCCCCCGACTCCATCCTTCCCCGCTCGCTCCATCCCCGAGTCCCTCCTTCCCCACTCACTCCATCCTGCCCCACTCACTCCATCTTGCCCTGCTTGCTCCATCCTGCCCCTTGCTCCACCCTGCCCCCCCGCTCCATCCTGCCCCACTTACTCCATCCTGCCCCACTCTCTCCATCTTACCTCCCCACTCCATCCTGCCCCACCGTCTCCATCCTGGCCCGCTCACTCCATCCTGACCCGCTGGCTCCATGCTGCCTCTCTCGCTCCATCCTGCCCCGCTCGCTCCATCCTGCCCTCACGGGGCCATCCTGCCCCGCTCGCTCCATCCTGACCCCCTGGCTCCATCCTGCCCCGCTCGCTCCAACCTGCCCTACTCACTCCATCCTGCCCCACTTTCTCCACCCTACCCCCCGCCTCCATCCTGCCCCATTGCCTCCATCCTGGCCCGCTCACTCCATCCTGACCCGCTCGCTCCATGCTGCCTCGCTGGCTCCATCCTGCCCTGCTCGCTCCATCCTGCCCTGCTCGCTCCATCCTGCCCTCCCGGGGCCATCCTGCTCCGCTCGCTCCATCCTGACCCCCCGGCTCCATCCTGCCCCGCTCGCTCCATCCCCCCTGGGTCCATTTTGCCCCGCTCACTCCATCCTGCCCCACTTACTCTATCCTGCCTTGCTCACTCCTTCCTGTCCCCCTGCTCCATCCTGCCCCCCCGCATCCATCCTGTCCCCCCTGGCTCCATGCTGCCCCTCGCATTCATCCTGCCCCCCCCCCGGCTAAGTCTTTTCCCCCTGGCTCCATCCCGCCCCCCCCCGACTCCATCCTGCACCCCCCGGCTCCATCCTGCACCCTCCATCCTGCCCCCCCGGCTCCATCCTGCACCCCCGGCTCCATCCTGCACCCCCCGGCTCCATCCTGCCCCCCCGGCTCCATCCTGCCCCACCAGGCTCCATCCTGCCCCCCACATCCATCCTGCCCCCATGAATCCATCCTGCCCCCCGCATCCATCCTGCCCCCCTGGCTCCAAGCTCCCCCCCATCCATCATGCCCCCCCGCATCCATCCCGCCTCCCCGCATCCATCCTGCCCCCCTGCATCCATCCTGCCTCCCCTCATCCATTCTGCCCCCCCCGACTACATCCTGCCCCGCTCGCTCCATCCCCCCAAGTCCATCCTTCACCGCTCACTCCATCCTGCCCCACTCACTCCATCCTGCCCTGCTCGCTCCATCCTGCCCCCCTGCTCCATCCTGCCCCCCTGCTCCATCCTACCCCCCGACTCCATCCTGCCCCCCCACATCCATCCTGTCCCCCATGGCACCATGCTGCCCCCCACACGCATTCATCCTGCCCCCCACATCCATCCTGCCCCCATGAATCCATCCTGCCCCCCGCATCCATCCTGCCCCCCTGGCTCCAAGCTCCCCCCCCATCCATCATGCCCCCCCGCATCCATCCTGCCCCCCTGGCTCCAAGCTCCCCCCCATCCATCATGCCCCCCGCATCCATCCTGCCTCCCCGCATCCATCCTGCCCCCCCGGCTCCATCCTGCCCGCTTGCTCCATCCTACTCCCCGACTCCATCCAGCCCCCGCATCCAGTACCCCCGCCTCCATCCAGCCCCCCCGCATGCATCCTACCCCCCGCACATCCATGCTGCCCCCCTGCATCCATCCTGCCTCCCCTCATCCATTCTGCCCCCCCGACTACATCCTGCCCCGCTCGCTCCATCCCCCCGAGTCCATCCTTCACCGCTCACTCCATCCTGCCCCACTCACTCCATCCTGCCCTGCTCGCTCCATCCTGCCCCCCTGCTCCATCCTGCCCCCCTGCTCCATCCTGCCCCCCCCGCTCCATCCTGCCCCCCGCATCCATCCTGTCCCCCCTGGCACCATGCTGCCCCCCGCACGCATTCATCATGCTCCCCCACATTCATCCTGCCCCCCCAGCTCCATCCTGCTTCTCCCGGCTCCATCCTACCCCCCGCGGCTCCATCCTGCCCCACCAGGCTCCATCCTGCCCCCCACATCCATCCTGCCCCTGCGAATCCATCCTGCCCCCCGCATCCATCCTGCCCCCTTTGGCTCCAAGCTACCCCCGCATCCATCATGCCACCCTGCATCCATCCCGCCTCCCCGCATCCATCCTGCCCCCCTTCCGGCTCCATCCTGCCCCCCTTCCCGCTCCATCCTGCCCCGCTTGCTCCTTTTTGCCCCCCCGCCTCCATCCTGCCCCCCTTCTGGCTCCATCCTGCCCCCCTTCCGGCTCCATCCTGCCCCCCTTCCGGCTCCATCCTGCCCCCCTTCCGGGTCCAGCCTGCCGCCCTTCCCGCTCCATTCTGCCCCGCTTGCTCCATCCTGCCCCCCCCGACACAATCCTGCCCCGCCCGTCACTATCTAGCCCCCTTTCTCCATCCTGCCCCCCAGCAGTTAGCGGTCATGTGACCATTCAGCTGATCGGTTTCCCAAGCAACGACAGGTCCTAAAGGCCTGTAGGACCTAGAAGATGGATGTGGAGCGAGGCGGCGGACAGGTGAGTATCCTCACTGAGGATTTTTTTTTTACTTTTACTGTGGAGGAGCGGGGGCCAGAAGGAGCGGGGGGGGGCCGCAGGGAGCAGAGTATCGCCATATACCATAGTGCTGCTATACATGTGCTATAATGTACCGCCATATACCAAAGCGCTGCTGTATATGTACTGTAATGTACGACCATATACTATAGTGCTGCTATACATGTACTGTAATATATCGCCATATACTATAGTACTGCTATACATGTACTGTAATCTACCACCATATACTATAGTACTGCTATACATGTACTGTAATGTACTGCCATATACCATAGCACTGCTATACATGTACTGTAATGTACTGCCATATACCATAGTGCTGCTATACATGTACTATAATGTACCGCTATATACTATAGCATTGCTATACATGTGCTGCAATGTACCGCCATATACCATAGTGCTGCTCTACATGTACTATAATGTACCGCCATGTAATATAGCGTTGCTATACATGTACTGTAATGTACCGCTATATACTATAGTGCTGCTATACATGTACTGTAATGTATCGCCATGTACCATAGCGCTGCTATACATGTACTGTAATGTACCGCCATATACCATAGCGCTGCTATACATGTACTATAATGTACCGCCATATACTATAGCGTTGCTATACATGTGCTGTAATGTACCACCATATACCATAGTGCTGCTCTACATGTACTATAATGTACCGCCATATACTATAGCGTTACTATACATGTACTGTAATGTACCGCCATATAACATAGCGCTTCTATACATGTACTGCCATATACTATAGTGCTGCTATACATGTGCTGTAATATACCGTCATGTACTATAGTACTGCTATACATGTACTGTAATGTACCGCCATATACCATAGCGCTGCTATACATGTACTGTAATGTACCGCCATGTACTATAGTGCTGCTATACATGTGTAGTAATGTACCGCCATATACCATAGCGTTGCTATACATGTGCTGTAATTTACTACCATATACCATAGTGCTGCTCTATATGTACTATAATGTACCACCATATACTATAGCGTTGCTATACATGCACTGCAATGTACCGCCATATATCATAGCGCTGCTGTACATGTACTGCCATATACTATAGTGCTGCTATACATGTACTATAATGTATCGCCATATACTATAGCATTGGTATACATGTGCTGTCATGTACCGCCATATACCATAGTGCTGCTCTACATGTACTATAATGTACCGCCAGATACTATAGTGCTGCTATACATGTGCTGTAATGTACCGCCATATACCATAGCGTTGCTATACATGTGCTGTAATGTATCGCCATATATCATAGTGCTGCTCTACATGTACTATAATGTACCACCATATACTATAGCATTGCTATACATGTACTGAATTGTACCGCCATATACTATATCGTTGCTATACATGTACTGTAATGTACCGCCATATACCATAGCGCTGCTATACATGTACTGCCATATACTATAGTGCTGCTATACATGTGCTGTAATGTACTGCCATATTCCATAGCGCTGCTGTACATGTGCTGCCATATACTATAGTGCTGCTATACATGTACTATAATGTACTGCCATATACCATAGCGCTGCTGTACATGTGCTGTAATTTACTACCATATACCATAGTGCTGCTCTACATGTACTATTATGTACCACCATATACTATAGCGTTGCTATACATGCACTGCAATGTACCGTCATATATCATAGCGCTGCTGTACATGTACTGCCATATACTATAGTGCTGCTATACATGTACTATAATGTATCGCCATATACTATAGCATTGGTATACATGTGCTGTCATGTACCGCCATATACCATAGTGCTGCTCTACATGTACTATAATGTACCGCCAGATACTATAGTGCTGCTATACATGTGCTGTAATGTACCGCCATATACCATAGCGTTGCTATACATGTGCTGTGATGTACCGCCATATACCATAGTGCTGCTCTACATGTACTATAATGTACCACCATATACTATAGCATTGCTATACATGTACTGAATTGTACCGCCATATACTATATCGTTGCTATACATGTACTGTAATGTACCGCCATATACCATAGCGCTGCTATACATGTACTGCCATATACTATAGTGCTGCTATACATGTGCTGTAATGTACCGCCATATACTATAGTGCTGCTATACATGTACTATAATGTACTGCCATATACCATAGCGCTGCTGTACATGTGCTGTAATGTACCGCCATATACCATAGCGCTGCTATATATATATACAGTATATAAGTATATATATATGTAGTTCACTCACAGTGACTGAACAAGTTCTGTCAGTCACAGTATGTCAACTACATACATATCCTAGAACACCCGATGCGTTAGAATCGGGCCACCATCTAGTGCATGTATATATATATATATATATATATATATACTAGATGGCGGCCCGATTCTAAAGAATCGGGTATTCTATCCTATGGTTAGCAGGGTATATGGGGGCTCACAGGGTTAGCAGACTATACAGCGGGTCAGTGGTTAGCAGAGTATACGGAGGCCCAGTGGCTCGTAGTCTGCCTCAGGGCAGAGTGCAGTGGTTGGGGCAGAGTGCAGTGGTCAGGGGCAGAGTGCAGTGGTCAGGGGCCCGATGCAATAGCATCGGGAGCGTGGTGAAATCAATTGTGTGTATACAGGCGGGTCAGTGGGTAGCAGAGTATACAGGGAGCTCTGTGGGTAGCAGAGTATACAGACGGCTCTGTGGGTAGCAGATTATACAGGCGGCTCTGTGGGTAGCAGAGTATACAGGCGGCTCTGTGGGTAGCAGAGTATACAGGGGGCTCTGTGGGTAGCAAAGTATAAAGGCGGCTCTGTGGGTAGCAGAGTATACAGGCGGCTCTGTGGGTAGCAGAGTATACAAGCGGGTCTGTGGGTAGCAGAGTATACAGGCGGCTCTGTGGGTAGCAGAGTATAGAGGCGACTCTGTGGGTAGCAGAGTATAGAGGCGACTCTGTGGGTAGCAGAGTATGATGTGGCGGGAGGCTGGAGGGGTGAGGGAGGTGGCGCTGGAAGGGTGAGGAGAGGTGCGGCTGGAGGGGTGAGGAGAGATGGCGCTGGAGGGGTGAGGAGAGGTGCGGATGGAGGGGTGAGGAGAGGTGCGGATGGAGGGCTGAGGAGAGGTGCGGATGGAGGAGTGAGGAGAGGTGCGGCTGGAGGAGTGAGGAGAGGTGCGGCTGGAGGAGTGAGGAGAGGTGCGGGTGGAGGAGTGAGGAGAGGTGCGGCTGGAGGGGTGAGGAGAGGTGGCGCTGGACGGGTGAGGAGAGGTGCGGCTGGAGGGGTGAGGAGAGGTGCGGCTGGAGGGGTGAGGAGAGGTGCGAGTGGAGGGGTGAGGAGAGGTCCTGCTGGAGGGGTGAGGAGAGGTGCGAGTGGAGGGGTGAGGAGAGGTGCGGCTGGAGGGGTGAGGAGAGGTGCGGATGGAGGGGTGAGGAGAGGTAGCGCTGGACGGGTGAGGAGAGGTGCGGCGTGAGGGATGAGGAGAGGTCCTGCTGGAGGGGTAAGGAGAGGTCCTGCTGGAGGGGTGAGGAGAGGTCCTGCTGGAGGGGAGAAGAGAGGTGGCGCTGGAGGAGTGAGGAGAGGTGCGGCTGGAGGGGTGAGGAGAGGTGCGGCTGGAGGGGTGAGGAGAGGTGGCGCTGGACAGGTGAGGAGAGGTGCGGATGGAGGGGTGAGGAGAGGTGGCGCTGGAGGGGTGAGGAGAGGTGGCGCTGGAGGGGTGAGGAGAGGTGCGGCTGGAGGGATGAGGAGAGGTGCGGCTGGAGGGGTGAGGAGAGGTGCGAGTGGAGGGGTGAGGAGAGGTGCGCTGGAGGGGTGAGGAGAGGTGCGGCTGGAGGGGTGAGGAGAGGTGCGGCTGGAGGGGTGAGGAGAGGTGGCGCTGGAAGGGTGAGGAGAGGTGCGGATGGAGGGGTGAGGAGAGATGGCGCTAGAGGGGTGAGGAGAGGTGCGGATGGAGGGGTGAGGAGAGGTGCGGATGGAGGGGTGAGGAGAGGTAGCGCTGGACGGGTGAGGAGAGGTGCGGCTGGAGGGATGAGGAGAGGTCCTGCTGGAGGGGTAAGGAGAGGTCCTGCTGGAGGGGTGAGGAGAGGTCCTGCTGGAGGGGAGAAGAGAGGTGGCGCTGGAGGAGTGAGGAGAGGTGCGGCTGGAGGGGTGAGGAGAGGTGCGGCTGGAGGGGTGAGGAGAGGTGGCGCTGGACAGGTGAGGAGAGGTGCGGATGGAGGGGTGAGGAGAGGTGGCGCTGGAGGGGTGAGGAGAGGTGGCGCTGGAGGGGTGAGGAGAGGTGGGGCTGGAGAGGTGCGGAGAGGTCCTCCTGTAGGGGTGAGGAGAGGTGGCGCTGGAGGAGTGAGGAGAGTCCGGCTGGAGGGGTGAGGAGAGAGGAGGCTGGAGCGGCAACATCACTGCTTAGTACACCTGTCGTCTTCTAGGCTACACACCTCTCTCCCTTGTTTCAGGCTGCACACCAGCTGGCTCCGTATCCTCAGGGCCACTTGGCCTAATGCTGGCGGTCCGGCACAGGGCTTACCCCCGGAGGCTCGGCCAGTCCAGGAGCGGAGGCCGGTCCGTGCGGCCGTCATTCCGCTGAGATGTATCAACAGTCCCGGGCACCGGAAGTGAGGGGAAGGAGCCTGCACCTGTGAAACCGGCCGAAGTGAGCGCGAGGCACTCGGGGGACGACTGGCATTAGCCGGTCATCTCCCGAAGTGGTGTGTGGCAGGTGGGGGACGACCGGCTAACGCCGGTAATTTCCTGGCCGCGATGTGTGTTTTGGGCAGTGTAGGGGCGGCGGTAAGCGTGGCGGGGCTGCCTGAGTCCCACTCTGCTTAGGAGCGCCATGTTGGTCCACCCTGGACGTGTGTAGTGCTGTGGTGACGTCACTTTGGCCATGACAAAGTGACGGAAGTGAGCCTTCGAGTTTGATATATATTAGATATACATATAGCAGCGCTATGGTATTTGGTGGTACATTAAATGACATGTATAGCAATGCTATGGTATATGGGGGTACATTAGAGGACATGTATAGCAGGACTGTGGTATATGGCGGTACATGACTGTACATGTATATCAGCACTATAGTATATGGTGATACTGCGCTCTCCGCGGCTCCCCGCTTCTCCACAGTAAAAGTAAAAAAAATCCTCAGTGAGGATAGTCACCTGTCCGCCGGCTCGCTCCACCTCCATCCTCTAGGTCCTACAGGCGTTTAGGACCTGTGGTTGCCTGGGAAACCGATCAGCTGATCGGTTACATGACCGCTAACTGGTGGGGGGCAGGATGGAGTAGGGGGTCAGGATGGTGGGGGGGGCAGGATTGTGTCGGGGGGCAGGATGGCAGGTGAGCAGGATGGAGCCGGGGGGTGGCAGGATGAAGCGGAGGGGGGGGGCAGGATGGAGGCGGAGGGGGGGGCAGGATGGAGGCGGAGGGGGGGCAGGATGGAGGCAGAGGGGGGGCAGGATGGAGGCGGAGCAGAATGGAGTCAGAGGTGGAGCAGGATGGAGGCAGAGGGGGGGCAATATGGAGGCAGAGGGGGGCAAGGACAGCGGGGGGCAGGATGGAGGCGGGGGCAGGATGGAGGGAGCGGGCAGGATCGAGTCGGAGGAGGAGGATGGTGGCAGGGGGGTAGGCTTGGATAGTGGGGAGCGGGGCAGGATGGAGTGAGCGGGGCAGGATGGAGCGGGAGGAGCAGGATGGTGGGGAGCAGGGCAGGATGGTGGCGGGGGGGCAGGATGGTGGGGAGCAGGGCAGGATGGTAGGGAGCAGGGCAGGATGGTGGCGAGCTGGGCAGGATGGAGGCGAGCGGGGCAGGATGGAGGCGAGCGGGGCAGGATGGAGGCGAGCAGGGCAGGATGGAGCTGGAGGAGCAGGATGGGGGGGCAGGATGGAGCGAGCACACTTGCACACACATGCATCATGTACACAGCACACCTGGACGCACATGCATCATGTACACAGCACACCTTCAGCTACATGTATCATGCACAGCAGACACATGCATCATGCACACAGCTGTTTAACACTAGGACTACTGGACTTTTGACCCCGCCTAGAACTACTGAAAGGAGTCATTTTGACTCCTTGCTTGTTTTCGTTTATTTTTAGAGTTTCATTTGTGGTTATTTATTAATAATTATATTTTTTGTAATGTATTATTATTGTGAGATCCAACAGTAATGCTTTTGATTGTTTTTTTTCTGCTTTTCTTTTTTTTCTACAGAAAATAACAATAATTATAATAGACGTTTTTCAAACATTCTTTTTTATTCAAGTGCACACATATAAACAACAACTGAAGAACAAAAAGCAGAGAAAATGTAGGTGGAGGAGCATAAAAATGAAAATATGGCGCAGAATTCACCTTCTAAACACTTGGTGTTTCGCATTTTAGGCATTGCCTTTGATTTATTGCAGTACATTGCCCACACAAAGACTTACCACAAGTCTTACAATTGCCGACAGATCTATTTTTCTTGCACTTTTCTTTGATCTGGCAAAATTTTGTTTGAACCATCACTTCTGAGCATGTAGAAACTTGGGACGTGGAACCCTTTTCCCTATCTGTGACATAAGGACCACTCAACTTTAACTCTCTCACAAGCGTTTGCAAAAATGCCTTGCGTGACATTTTTTGGTGGGTAATCTCCTTGAATATTATCCATGCATTTATACCCGCAAAGTCTAAGGCATTTTCAAATGCATGAACAGGCCATCTCCTTGTGCATGTTCGTGTGGTATATTTTCGTGCCATCTGATCCACTACATCTACTCCATATTTTGTTTCACTGTAAAACTTTACCGTTTCTGGAGTTTTTTTAGCGGAATCAGACGCAACAACAACATCTGGATGGACGGAACTCAAAATGACAACATTTTTGTTGGGCTTTCCTTGATATACTGTAAGTGTAAAATTGTCTTCATTTCTAAACACTTTAGTGTTGTACAATTCCTCTTTCATGGATTTTATTTCTTTAGGCACTTCTCGCCTTATCTTCTTCAGTGTTCCCACGATGGTTGTTCCTTTGCTTTTTAGCTGTTTAGCTAATTTTACTGAAGTAAAATAATTATTGGTTGTAACATTGCGACCTTTTTTCAAAAACGGGTCCAATAACTTCATTACCACATGGTCAGCTAAACGGTCCTCAGCACGGCGTGTCATCTTTGCCTAGATAAGGGAAGCCATTTGCCAGATATTTGCTCTCCTTATCAACAGCTAGCCAATATTTGTGGCCATATTTATCTGGTTTGGAAGGCATGTACTGCGTGAATGGACACCTAGTTTTGCTTGGGAAAAGTTGCTCATCCACCGTTATGTATGGGCCAGGTTTGTAACACGCAATACAATTTTCAATAAACCTGTCCCACACAGTAGAAAATAGAGCAAACTTGTCCGTTTGCAGTCTCTCCGATCGAGTAGATTTCTCATCAAATCTGAGAAACCTCATAATTTCAACAAAGCGGTCCCTAGACATTGTCGCTTTGCAAAACGGTATTCCCCAGTCATTACACCAAATACTGCTAATCGAGTGACGGTTCGTGCCAGATATTCCACGAGCATAGAATATCGCAATGAATGCATCTAGCTCCTCATCAGATAGAGTAAACTGTAAATTATTGTTCCTGCTTGCTTCTGCAAGCGTACAGTTCTTTATATGTGTCAATATATATGAATCAAAAAATAAACGCCATGCGTTCTCTTTGTCTCTTCAGCTGAACTGAAAGTAAAGTTACTATCCAGAATACTGTCTCCTGCTAGGACCTTAGAAAAACACCACCCTTCATTAGCATAAGATAAGAGCCTAGAGTAAACAAGCTATTTTGTTCAGCATTACACAGTAATACAAGCAGGTAAAACACAAGGAAAATGTGAAAAGTTGACATGTAAATTGAACTACATCTATATGAACATCAGGGTAAATAAGACAGAGTGAAAAAAGTATGCACAAAACTTTATAGCAAAATTTAGTGACAAAAGGACCTCAAAATATAGTAGGGAGTCAAAATGACTCCCTTCAGTAGTTCTTGGTAAATTTTGAAAAAAACGCGCAAATTTTTCACCAAAATTATTTATTCTCAGAAAATCTTTTTTCACATCATATTTGAGGAAAAGTCACCGAGTTTCAAGCCGGAATTCTGAAAAATGTAGTCACAGAAGAGAAATAAAAAACGAAAGGAGTCAAAATGACTCCATCAGTAGTTCTAGTGTTAAGTTGGTGGTCATGTATCATGCACACAGCAGACATGCACACACATGTATCATGCACACCTGCACACACATGCATCATGCACACAGCAGACCTGCACACACATGTATCATGCACACAGCAGACATGCATCATGCAGACAGCACACACATGTATCATGCACAGATCACATATACATCATGCAGACAGCACACCTGCACACACATGCATCATGCACACACATGCATGATGCAGACAGGTTTTTAACGTGGCGCTCATGTATTATGCAGACAGCACACCTGCAGACACGTGTCATGCACACCTGCACACACATGCATCATGCACACAGCACCCCTGCACACACATGCATCATGCACACAGCAGACCTGCACACACATGTATCATGCACACAGGACACACATGTATAATGTACACAGCACACCTGCACAGACATGTATCATGCACACAGCACACATGCACACACCTGCATCATGCACACAGCAGACCTGCACACACATGTATCATGCACACAGCACACACATGTATAATGTACACAGCACACACATGCATCATGGCCACCTGCACACACAGGTATCATGCACACAGCACACACATGTATCATGGACACAGCACACCTGCACAGACATGTATCATGCACACAGCACACATGCATCATGCACACAGCACACACATTAGTGATGGGCGAATCTGCTCGCTAGGACTCGTTACTCGGCGAGTAGTAAGGGACTCGCAGGACTCGCTACTCGGCGAGTTTTCCAGCCAGGACTCGCAAAGTAGCGAGTCCAATGCAAGTAAATGGCAATCCTAGTTTTACTAGCGAGACTCGCTATATCACATCGCTATGTCCCCCAAATCGTTTACAGAATCGCACCGCTTCACGGATACCCACTATAAGCAGCGATTCCGAGCGAGTCTGAGCGAGTCTTAGCGATTCCTAGCGAGTCTACGAATCCGAGTCCTGTATTCTGTATTCGGGACTCGCGAATACAGAATCTGTTATGTTCCGACAAAGCTTCCGAGACAGCCTAGCGTGTTAGGTCAGACAAACTTGTGAAGATGGACAAGCATGTTAAGCCAATCATATTCAGTAATGCCACAGCCATTTTGGTTGTGGCATTACTATGATCGGCTGCTGTCCATCGTGATGCCTATGTCATGGATGACAGGCAAGGCTGTATATAAAGCTTGCCACCGCCATTTTGAGCACATTTCTCTGAAGATCTGAGCTAGAGCAGGGTGAGGTAGATTCTGGAGCAGATCATAGGGATTTTTTAGTGAGTGTAGGGAAACTTCAAGATTCCTTATATTAACCCCAAACAGCTCTTGTGAGAGCTAGCAGGAGGACAGAGGAGTGCAGTGTACTGTGAGACTGTAGGCAGGCAGGGAAGCAGGGAGCTGCAGCCCTACAGTGTTCACAGGAGCGACCTCATAGCTTCGCTTACTCACTCTGCTGTTCTAATAGCTGAAGTGAGAGGCTTAGCTGAGGTACTATTAACAATTTTTTGGCAGCTGATACATTTTGGGTCCTAAAAACCCCTTCAGCGTTGCTGCTCTCCTAGCTGCAAATAGCACGTACGCCACCAACTTGTGCGACTACTTGTGCGCACTTAATAATTTTTTCAGGGACTAGTGTGCTGCTTCACTGACAAGTGTTAGCACACACTTAACCCGCCAGTAAGTGACGCCTACAGCAACACCAAACTCCATCTCGGTGGCTGTGCGCACTTTCTAATTTTTTCAGGGACTAGTGTGCTGCTTCACTGTCAAGTGTTAGCACACACTTAACCCGCCATTAAGTGACGCCTACAGCAACACCAAACTCCATCTCGGTGGCTGGGCGCACTTTCTATTTTTTTCAGGGACTAGTGTGCTGCTTCACTGTCAAGTGTTAGCACACACTTAACCCGCCAGTAAGTGACGCCCGCAGCAACACCAAACTCCATCTCGGTAGCTGTGCGCACTTTCTAATTTTTTCAGGGACTAGTGTGCTGCTTCACTGTCAAGTGTTAGCACACACTTAACCCGCCAGTAAGTGACGCCCGCAGCAACACCAAACTCCATCTCGGTGGCTGGGCGCACTTTCTAATTTTTTCAGGGAGTAGTGTGCTGCTTCACTGTCAAGTGTTAGCACACACTTAACCCGCCAGTAAGTGACGCCTGCAGCAACACCAAACTCCATCTCGGTGGCTGTGCGCACTTTCTAATTTTTTCAGGGACTAGTGTGCTGCTTCACTGTCAAGTGTTAGCACACACTTTACCCGCCAGTAAGTGACGCCCGCAGCAACACCAAACTCCATCTCGGTGGCTGGGCGCACTTTCTAATTTTTTCAGGGACTAGTGTGCTGCTTCACTGTCAAGTGTTAGCACACACTTAACCCGCCAGTAAGTGACGCCTGCAGCAACACCAAACTCCATCTCGGTGGCTGTGCGCACTTTCTAATTTTTTCAGGGACTAGTGTGCTGCTTCACTGTCAAGTGTTAGCACACACTTAACCCACCAGTAAGTGACGCCCGCAGCAACACCAAACTCCATCTCGGTGGCTGTGCGCACTTTCTAATTTTTTCAGGGACTAGTGTGCTGCTTCACTGTCAAGTGTTAGCACACACTTAACCCGCCAGTAAGTGACGCCCGCAGCAACACCAAACTCCATCTCGGTGGCTGTGCGCACTTTCTAATTTTTTCAGGGACTAGTGTGCTGCTTCACTGTCAAGTGTTAGCACACACTTCACCCGGCAGTAAGTGACGCCCGCAGCAACACCAAACTCCATCTCGGTGGCTGTGCGCACTTTCTAATTTTTTCAGGGACTAGTGTGCTCATTCACTGTCAAGTGTTAGCACACACTTAACCCGCCAGTAAGTGACGCCCGCAGCAACACCAAACTCCATCTCGGTGGCTGGGCGCACTTTCTAATTTTTTCAGGGACTAGTGTGCTGCTTCACTGTCAAGTGTTAGCACACACTTAACCCGCCAGTAAGTGACGCCCGCAGCAACAACAAACTCCATCTCGGTGGCTGTGCGCACTTTCTAATTTTTTCAGTGACTAGTGTGCTCCTTCACTGTCAAGTGTTAGCACACACTTAACCCGCCAGTAAGTGACGCCCGCAGCAACACCAAACTCCATCTCGGTGGCTGTGCGCACTTTCTAATTTTTTCAGGGACTAGTGTGCTGCTTCACTGTCAAGTGTTAGCACACACTTAACCCGCCAGTAAGTGACGCCCGCAGCAACACCAAACTCCATCTCGGTGGCTGTGCGCACTTTCTAATTTTTTCAGGGACTAGTGTGCTGCTTCACTGTCAAGTGTTAGCACACACTTAACCCGCCAGTAAGTGACGCCTGCAGCAACACCAAACTCCATCTGTGGCTGTGCATTTGTCAACAATGTCCCAAAAACACCAAATTCCCAAAAACCAGTCTGCAAAGGGACAGGGACGAGGTTGGGGCCCTAGCAGTCGTGAACAACAAGGCACTGGTAGAAGTAGACAGACGAGGATTGATCGATCCACCTTTCTGCTGTCTAAATTTCCCAGTACTCAACCTAAACGTGTCTTGAGGCCGGAAGAGCAAGACCAAATAACATCTTGGATGGCTGACAAGACCTCAACCACTGGTTCTGGCAGCACACAATCATCCTTGACACCATATTCAAGTGCCGCTACTGACAACGCGGGGTCATCTAATCCGCAAAATCTTCCTATTTCCTCAAGCCATCGCCAGACAGAGGAAAATTTAGACCGCGAACTTGGACATTCGGAAGATTTATTTGGTTCTTATCAGCCATTTATACAACCTGACCTTTCTGTGTCACTGCCCGAACAGATACTTGAACCAGACGTACATTCCATCTATGGACAAAGTTTGGATTCATCTCGTCCTGAAGAACGTCCCTTTCAACAAAGGCATAGACCGTCTCAGGAGGTGGAGGATGATGATGATGATGATGAGACACACATCTCATCTGGCCAGCCTGACCAGTCACGTTATCCAGATGACTTTGAGGAGGAGGGGGTGGATGATGAGACCACTGATCCAACCTGGACACTTGACATGCAGAGCCAACAGAGCAGCCAGGAGGAGGAAAGTGGTTATGTACCACCGCCTAAAGCACCCAGGCTTACTCCTTTCTCCAGAATCCAAGCTGTGACAACAGTAGCCCAAATTGTGTCAACTGTTGCAAAAACTGTACCAACTGTTGCCCCAACTTTAACAACAGTTGGCCAAAATGTGTCTACAGTTTGTGTTGGCCAGACTCATCCACCACAACCTAAAGGACGAACATCCATTGTCTGGAAATTTTTTAAAGATAGCCCATCAGTAGCAAATGTCGTTATATGTAACATCTGCTATGCCAGGCTGAGCAGAGGCCAGGGCAAAACAAACTTGAGCACCAGCAGTATGCGAAAGCACATGACTCTTAAGCTCCCAAGTCAGTGGTTGGCCCATCAGGGTTCGACATCAGGGCCTTCTGACCTCAACACCGTTATGCCACCTCCGAATCGTCCTTCACCATCTACTGTTCATGCAGCAGCTCCTACTCATACGATCTCCTCACAAGCTGCGTTAGACCAGAGATATGACAGTAGTCAAGTGACTTGTGAGTCTGCGCCAAATGTCCAGTTGTCTGTTCCACAGCTGTATGAGAGGCAGCGGAAGCACCCATCCACACACCCTTTTTCTCGACAAATGACAGCGCAAATTTCTAAGCTGTTAGCTGTAGAAATGCTGCCATTTAGGCTTGTGGATACTGAGGCTTTTCGGGAGTTGTTGGCTGTGGCAGCACCACGATACACTGTCCCCAGTCGCAATTTTTGTTCACATACTGCCATACCCGCGTTACATCAGCACGTGGTTAACAACTTGAAGCGTGCACTGACAAATGCTGTGAGCGGAAAAGTTCACCTGACAACTGACACCTGGACAAGTAGTTGTGGACAGGGCAGATACATATCCCTAATTGCTCACTGGATCAACCTTGTCGAGAGTGTCCCAAAGTCTAATAGTGGAATATCAGCGATCCTACCAACTCCACGAATAACGGGCACAGCATCATTCCGGGTGTCCGCGTCCTCATACACTTCAACAACACAATGTGCGTCTTCTACTTCCTTGACCACTGCTGATTTGTCCGCAACATCACGTCAAAGTTGGGAGCTTTGCAGTACTGCATCAGCCAGGCGACAACAGGCTCTTCTTAAGCTCATCTGTCTAGGTGAGACACCTCACACTGCAAACGAGCTGTGGAAAGGTGTTAAGCAACAGACAGATGAGTGGCTGGCCCCACTGCAACTACAAACAGGTCTTGTTGTCAGTGATAACGGACGAAACCTTGTTGCAGCAATAAAGCTCGGTAACCTTCAACACGTGCCTTGCATGGCTCACGTACTGAATCTTGTAGTTCAGAAATTCTTGAAAAATTACCCAGAGTTATCTGATCTACTAGAGAAGGTGCGTAGAAATTGCGGACATTTCCGACATTCATCCACGGCACTTGCAAGTCTATCTGCCCTTCAACAGCAATTTAATTTGCCCAAACACAGATTAATTTGCGACATGCCCACACGATGGAATTCTACATTCCATATGTTGGCTAGGTTCAATGAGCAGCAGAGGGCTATAGCTGAATATCAGCTGCAACATGCCCGTCACCCAGGAAGTAATACAAGACACATTGGTACGATGGAGTGGGTCTGGATCGCTGACCTTTGCGAGGTTCTAGAGAACTTCGATTACTGCACAAAACTGGTCAGCGGTGATGAGTCCATTATTAGTCTCACCATCCCCATGCTCTGTTTGCTTAAAGATTCTCTCCTGAATCTTAAAACAGAATCATTGAGGGCACAGTAGAGGGCTATGGATCCACATTTTAACATCCAGGATCAGAGCCAGCAAAGCCAATTTCAGCCGGCAACATTGGCTGCAGAACAAGACAGTGATGAGGAAGATGAAGACGATTTATTTATCCATGGTACTGAGGTGCACCCTGATGGAACTCCCAACCCCAGGTTTATGTCGGTACAGCATGGGTGGGCTGAAGAGCAGGAGGCAGAGACCGATTTTGAGACCATGATGCCTATTCTTCATCAGTCAGGTGACACAGAAGACATGAGTCTTTGTAGCCTAGCACACATGTCTGACTTCATGTCTCAATGTCTGTCCGAAGATCCACGCGTCATTAACATCTATGACAGCGACCTCTACTGGTTGTCAACATTCCTTGACCCACGCTACAAAGACAAGTTTCCATCGCTGCTGTTGCAGTCACCAAGGGGCTTAACGATGGATCATTTCAAAAGTGTGGTTGTTGACAATTTAATGTCAATTTCACCATCTGACTCCGCTATACCACGAACAAGCAGCTCTTTGCCACAGCAGCCTTTGGTTCGAACACAAACGGCCACATTGTCAAGAAGAGGTGGTGGTAAGATGTCCACCAACTGGGCGATGTTCAACAGACCTTCCAATCTTCAACGGATTGTGCCTACGGTCCCCTTGTCTAGGAGACAAACATTGTCAAACATGTTGAACGAGTATGTGTGTGACACTACCAGCTTCTTAACCGACCCCTCTGTACCCTTTAATTACTGGGTTTCCAAGCTTTACGCTTGGACTGAGCTGTCTTTGTATGCCTTGGAGTTGCTGGCCTGCCCAGCTGCTAGTGTAACATCAGAGCGTGTTTTTAGTGCCGCTGGGGGAATTGTCACTGATAGAAGGTCACGGCTGACTACAGAAAATGCCGACAGACTCACTCTCATTAAGTTTAACAAGGACTGGATATCATCGAAGTTCTTAACCCCTTCAGACGACAGTACCCAAACCTAGAGGGACATTTTCAAATGTGTTACGTTGGGATGAGTGCGGTTTAAACATTATGTCCTCTTCTGACACAAAGGATAAACAATGTGCCTCTGCTAAGAAGATTGGATAAATAATGTTCCTGCTACACTTGCTGCATGACAACAAAAGTACACAATCAGTGTCAGTAATGTTACTTTTATAATGCATGCACTTGTGATGATTTTTGACCGTTGATTTATGTCAGACAATCCAATACAGTCTCTTGGCTGAATTTTTTAAGGCAACAAGCCTATGCCTGCATTGTGGGCATTTCTCAAACTGCAATAAAACATATAGTTTGGCTCAAGTGCCTTGCATAAATTTTAAAAATGTTGATCCCGCCCCTTGGGCTAATTTTTTGAGGCAACAAGCCTATACCTGCATCGAATACGTTGCTTGTACTATGCTCTCAGGACAAGCAATACTATACTATGGGCCACGCTCCCTCCTCTATATCTAAAAACAGTTCATCAAGCCCCTTGGGCTAATTTTTTGAGGCAACAAGCCTATGCCTGCATCGAATACGTTTTTTGTACTATGATCCTGCTGGAGCCGGGCGAAGGGTCCCACTGTACGCTACGGAGATAACGCATACACGTTCTGTGTTGCAAGTAGACGTCCCAGCCTCTCGCATCTGTGTTCCTAGAGTTGTTGACATACCGAGTCATTAAGTAACCCCCCCCAAACACAGGCACTATTTCTTTGTTAGCAACATTGGTATGTGCAGTAATGATTTTACACGTAGTAACCAAGGTGCCCTCATGCGCCATGCAGGCCGTAAAGTAATTGCTAATGATGATGACTTTAAGGCCACCCACAAAACAACCTACACATCCATTACCTGAAAAAAGACAGACACAAAGCATTTGTTTTGAAAACCTGTATTATTATGCCTTAATGGCAAAGATGTCAGATTTTTTTTTTTTTTTTTTTCGCTTTAGAAAAGCAACGAAAAAAATCAGAAATAAACATATAAACATGTCAAAAGTGCAAACATGCACTATTTAGATTAACAACAAAAACCTACAGCTGGTGGTAGGTGGGAACATTGTGTGGGGTAGCCTCTACCCCGCCACCATCACCCTGGTCCTGGAGGAGGTCCAGGGCCCCATGGATAGCCTCCCCCACTGCTTGCAACCCTGTAGGGTGGGTCACCTGGGCCGGTCTCTCAAAATGGCCTTGGGTTGGGAGGTCCATGTGGGTTGGACAGAAAGGTTGGTAGGGCCTCTGGGTTGCCACATAGCTGTCCCGCCGTGGTGTGTGCCTGTCCAGCCTGTTTGCGCCAGATTGCTGCCACCCCTCCAAATATGAAAAGACCTGGCCAGGGTGGTTTGGAGGGCGACACGCATCTATGACAATATGTATTGCTGACCATGCCCGCAGTCGCCTCTCGAATGGAATGTCATCCAAGAACGGTATGAGACTGCGGGCAAAGTCAGCATTACACTGTCCTCTGCGGTCTTGTGGTGCCCCCGGGATCAGAGCAGGGCTGCTGGGGTTCCAGTGACTCCCCACACTGCTGCTGGCAGTCGGCAGTGGAGGGCGCTGGTGTGGCCCTTCATCCTCCTCTTCTTGTTGTATCTGTGGCCCCAAAGGTGGTGGTGGTGGTGGTGGCGGCGGCGGTGGTGGTGGTGGTGGTGGTGGTGGTGGCGGTGGTGGTGGTGGTGGTGGTGGGTGGCGGAGGTGGTGGTGGTGGTGCTACTCCCTCCTCCTCATCTGGTGGTTGAGGTGCCTCCCTCCCCTCCTCAGGCAGCTCTGCTGGTGGGTGACGCCGCCGCCTCCGAAAGTGAGCAGCTCTGTGGGTAAATATAAAAAACATTTGGTGAATGGGTTGCGTTTGGAAACAAAACCATAGGCCAAACATAACATGTGCACGCTTTTTTGACTCAGTGTATCTGTGTATTCTGTGTCTTTTCATTGTTGCCCTTAAGATGGAATTGCAGCAAATAAATTAATGACATTTTTGGCTCATGCCTCAAACTATATTGTATGTCTGGGTAATGTTGCTCCACGATTTTTTGCCATTACATTACAAATTTTAAAATTTGTCCGCACTATTACACTGTGCCCTGCCTTAGGCAGGACAGCTATGTAGTCACTTGAAGACATATTAGTGGCCACAACTATTGCTTAGACTTTTTGTGGAAACTTTATGTGGACAAAGCTATAGCCTGACACTGTGAGGCAAACACATTATTCAGGGTTGTTTGCCATCAGATGGACACAAAAACACAGTGTGGACGGCCTTGGTCTCAATGCACATAACCCAGATCTATAGGGCAGGTGAGCAAGACAGGAAATGGAGTCCTGCAGCATAGATGACACATGAGCATTCGGCGTTAGTGGCCTACACTC
The DNA here is from genome assembly GCA_033576535.1 of Allobates femoralis. Taxonomy (NCBI): domain Eukaryota; kingdom Metazoa; phylum Chordata; class Amphibia; order Anura; family Aromobatidae; genus Allobates; species Allobates femoralis. The sequence continues at coordinate 33,707 of JARQOC010000027.1, read as the reverse complement.
CTTTTTGCTGCCATGTATGCTAATCAGGAATGTATTGGTAATAAAACACACCAAACAGATGGCTTGGGTTTTGAAATGACTGTAATGGACATAGAGTATGGGGTTGTTTTTGAGCAGCAGGTCACACATTGTTGGTGCCAAACAAGGTGGTATGCACAGATGGACAGTTTTACAGTTATTCCAACGGGGCCGAACAAAAAACCGGGAGCAGCAAGGGCAAACCTCGGGTTTCCTAAAGGACCTTGGACATAAAAGCCTGTTGCACTTAAAATATGGACCTCTTTAGTTTGATTTTCTACAGCATTAATACACTATGTTTTACGGACGATTCGTAATGTGGCCATGAGTTTACGACAAAAAAACTAAAATGAACATGTGGGCCCTAATATCTACACCATCACCTTGCAGCCCCAAATAAACCCATGGGAAAACTGAACCACACATATTTGTAGTGATACAGGGTATGTTCTGAAATGTGTGTGACTGTGTCAACAATCTGGGATGGTGTACAAACAGTTTAGTGCAAAAGGGGTATATCCTTGCAACGTTATTTAGCCGAAAAAAACACCCACAACTAAACGTGTAGGGATGTATGTGGCCCTTATGCAAGTCGAGGCCATTAGGAACTGATACAAATGAGGCTTATGACAGGCAAACCAGACAGGGCCACACACCTTAGAGGCCATTGCAGGGAAGAACATGGCTTTGTTCCACAAACATGCCAACAATAATAGCTAATTGTGAGGTCACGGAACATTGTGTCTGACCACCCTGCAGAACATTGCTTATTTGTCCCAACGTCACAATGTGACTATAAATGTGTATGGTGTATGGATCATTGCCAAAGGTAATAGAATTGTGTTGCACCATGGCAGAAACAAACCCCAGTGTGGGTATGTAAACCAGCACACTCATTATAGAACTTCATACGTACACTGTGTGCCCTCGTGGACAGGGTCCTCTCCTCTTGTACCTGTATGACCTGATTGTCTTCATGTACTGTTTTTTGTCGTTAACCCTTATCCTCATGTAAAGTGCCATGGAACCTAATGGCGCTATATAAATAAATAATAATAACAATAATAGTAAACAACAGTGCGGCAGACACATACCTTGGCATACGGGCCACCGGTTCCAGAAATGTCAGCCGTTCATAGTGGCGATATATTATCCCGTGACCAGCTTCCAGGCCCCCCTCCATGATCCTCCGGTGTTGCCGCTTGAACTGGTCGCGGCAGCTCCTCCACCGCTTCATAATGTGGTCTACTGTGAAATGATTTCAAAACGGGTTTAGACCTCTGTAACATTTGAAACACTAAAAGTATGTGTACAAATCTACAATAACATTTTATTCATGTTGTGTGTGTAATGTGTATACAAGGCACATGGACACGACAGTGTGGAACATCATCAACAGCATTACGGACATTGAGCTCACGTGGCCACAATCAAAAATGGGGCAGGGCACATGTCAACGCATAGAGAATGTAATAGTGCAGGCACCAGACTCCGCTCATTAGTGGTATTTATATATGTGGAGGATGGGTTATATCTTATCTATTAATCTTAGTTTTTATACTCATATAGCATTAAATTAAACAATAAGTTTTTCTCTCTCTCTCTCTCTACCTTTCTTCTCTCTCTCTCTTTCTTCTCTCCCTCTCATCCATGAACCAAAGTTATGTGTAAACAAAGTGTCTTTCAGATGGGTGAAAAGAAGATACAACGTGTAGAGGTGCCCAGGAGACTAAGGAGCTGATTGGTCACTACTGTGCGGGAGCCAGGTTATACCATGGGAAGCTAGAGATAGTCTGCATTCCAGAGGCCAAAGGAAGACATCATGACGTGATAAAGGATGGACTCAACACAGAAGACAAAGACTAATTATTACTAACAGAGATAGATGTATTAGCCTAGCCCCACCTAACTCCCATCTAATCCCACCTTGTCCTGGCCATTTCACGCCTAGTCTCTAGACTATAAAATGCTGTGTACCCGGAAATAAAGTCCAGTTGCTGTGACCATTGCCATTGCTTAATAAAGCAACGAACATATAAGTTTGAACCGGACTCTCAGTCTGATTTACTCTTATCTGGTACCATATGTTCATAGTCTAATTTTGGAATGACTGGTGAAGGAGTGTATTGTCGCAACGACCCCGACATATACACCCAACCCCCTGGCCTTCAGAGCCAGGAGGACCAGCCCTTAAACTAAGTGTACTATTGTGACCCCATCCAAATATAGGCAACCATGCGACGGCGCATTATAACACATTGAGGGCCCTGTATACCCTACTATGGGGGCCCTGTATACCCACGGGGGCCCTGTATACCCACTGCTGGGGTCTTGTATACCCACGGGGGGGCTGTAGACCCTACTATGAGGGCCCTGTATAACCACTGGGGGCCCTGTATACCCAGTGCTGGGGGGCCTGTGTACCCACGGGGGGTCTGTATACCCTAATATCGGTGGCATATATACACACTGGGGGGGCCTGTATACTCTGCAGGTGGAGCTGTATACTCTGCGGGGGGGCTGTCTAACAGTGATAGCCGCTGTATACAAGGATGGCGGTCAATATCGTTTCCCACTTTTTTGGGGCTAAAGTAGGGGGGTCGGCTTATACACGGGTCGGCTTATACACGACTATATACGGTAAATGCAATATAACGTGTGAACACATTTAACTCACCCATATTGCTCTGCACATCATGGCCACAACGATGAAACGTTGGGAAAACGCCCTGTGCGATCTCCCTCCAGGCCGTAGTCCGCTGGACATTATCCCCATACGCAGGGTCAGTGGGCAGCCAAAGCAGGGGCCGAGCCTCCACCTGAGCAATTAATTGCAGGGTGTCGACAGATGCCATGCTTCCTCGCTGTGACTTTCTGCGCGTCCAGCCAGGAAGCTCGAGTCGGCTTATTTCCTGTTTACACAAAGCATGGGGTTTGCTGCAGAAAATCGCTTGCCTCGCCTCAAACACATCCGAGACAGCAGCAAAATACAGTTGCGAGTGGGGCTTCCGACACGGCAATGCGAGTGCTTTCCGACACACATCTGCGATTTTTAAATCACACATTACTCGCTATTACTCGCTTCCCCATTCATTAACATTGGACTCGCTAGACTCGCAACGAGTAGCGAGTCCCGGGCTCGGACTCGCTAGAGTCAAGCGATTCCGAGTAATTTAGGATTCGCCCATCACTAACACACATGCATCATGCTCACAGCTCTTAAATTTGCTGATCCCGGCTCCGGGCGGCAGGCAGGAAGTGGCTGTGTGGGGATAGCGGCAGCTCCTTCTGCACAGCCGCTCCCCTTGCGTGTTGCTGCATGGACGGATGGATGGTGCGGCCCTGGGCAGGGGGAGCAAGGGGGGCTGCAAGGAGCGGAGGGGCAGGGAAGGAGCGGAGAGGGGCAGGAGGAGCGGGGGGAGCGCCGGCAGGAGACAGGAGGACTGGGGGGGAGCGCGGGCAGGAGACAGGAGGACAGGGGGGAGCGCGGACAGGAGATAAACTCCCGGACATTGCAAGTGAACCATTCACAGACAGTGGAGGGTATTGTGTGAAGACTCGCAAAGCCATTCCGAGTGAGGCTTTGCGAGTCACTGGAGCCTATTGTGCAAGGACTCGCAAAGCCATTGCGAGTGAGGCTTTGCGAGTTAGGCTTTGAGAGGCAGCCACGGACACGACGACGGAAACAGTGCCGAAACTTACGGAAGTGCGTTAGGGTGATTATATATTAGATATATATATATGTATATATATATAAAATTAAAAAATACATTTTGTATATAATAACAAAAAGAACTCTCTATATACAGTTTATATTATGGAGAAGAAAAAAAGATTATGCAGAACAAACTTGCACACCCAGGGTCAAAACAAAAATGTTTATTGTAGATAGTAACCAAGGCGAACAACACAAAGGACACAAAGAATAAAACCACTTAAAACAAAGTAGGTCCCAGTATGCCAGTTGCAATCAAATCAATAACAATAAGATAGCAGATGAATGTCAAAATGAACAGAATAACACACCATGTGGAGTCTATGAAGCAACTATATAGCAAGGTCCTCCAAGAGCATGAAGAACCCAAATTAGCATGGTGTGAACAAAGTAACACTATGGACATGCATCATAAATAAGGGATCATACCAAAACTGGATGCTGCAACCTGGGTGACCGGGGACCCCACGCGTTACGCTGCGGCTAGGCACATGGTGTGTTATTCTGTTCATTTTGACATTCATCTGCTATCTTATTGTTATTGATTTGATTGCAACTGGCATACTGGGACCTACTTTGTTTTAAGTGGTTTTATTCTTTGTGTCCTTTGTGTTGTTCGCCTTGGTTACTATCTACAATAAACATTTTTGTTTTGACCCTGGGTGTGCAAGTTTGTTCTGCATAATCTTTTTTTCTTCTCCATGATATACAATTACTTATGCAGTCTTGCACCCCTTACTTATTCGAGAGCTGTGCATCACCACTCTTTTTCTGTTCTATATATACAGTTTATAGAATGAAAACCATATATAAAATAAATGTTTATATATATATATAAGCTGTTACCTCCAAACTTTGCCTAAAAGTTTGCTTCTCTCAGCGTTTGGTAAATGTGGACAAATTTTTGATACAACAATGCGACTCGCTTTTGAAAAAACCATAAATGAATTCATAGGTCTTCTGATTTTAGAGGTCATATCTCGATATGCTGTTGTCTTGGATACCAAGCTGCTATATTGTAACACATGGGACAATGTGTTTAGTATATTCGCTGTTAATTGTTCATCCATGGTATCTTCTAAGTCCTTTTGTTGATGATGATTGCAATCCGATCTATTTGGCACCTGCAGAGAAATAGAAACACTCAGAAATATTGTGTGATATTTTATGGTGAGTTAACTGCACACATGTGCTTGTTAAGGCGAAGCCATGCCCACCAGCACAAACCCCGCCCACTCCTTATTTTAATTGATCTATTGCAAGTGGGCATTCATGCTCAGTCCTATTGGGAGCGGAGCCATGAGCAGGACTGCCCATCACTACTGCGCATGCGCTATGGCAGACACGCTGAATGAGAAGACTACACTTCCCAGGAGGCTTTGTGGCCCAGACTCATCTGGTTGTGAGACATGTGATGAGCCACATGAGTGCAGTTAGCTGCCAGATGGGGCATTTTGTAGGTCACTGGGAGACGTTCACAGCAGGGAGCTGGTTCTTGAAGCAAGCTCCATTCATTCTCATGGACTTATCGTCAAGTGAAGCTCGCAGCATTTTTTTGCCTGTGCCGCAAGTGCTGGATCCGGCAACCTGCACAAAAAAAATTGTGTCTCTTTTTTTTTTTTTTTTTTTTCATCAGTAATTTTTATTAAATTTCCATCACATAAGAAATAAACAACATTAATAACTGGGGGATACCCCAGAGAAAGAACAAAATGGAGAAAGGAGGGAAGGTTCAGGTTGAGGGGGGGGGAAGGAAGGATCAGGGTACATGTGGTAATCAAACCCGTCCACAATAGATGTAGAGTCTCTCCATTTGAGTAGTTTGAAAACGTAGTGGTTGGCCTTCGAACGCGTAACGTTTGGGGGGTCAAAAACCCCTAAATGGGTGTTGAAAAGTCAGGAAAAGTGTCGTGACATTATAGACCAACATTCTGTTTAGGACAACATCTACCATATTCACAGACAATAATCCATTTGCATAGGGAACAATCACGAGGGTTCAGAGGGGTCATAAAGAAGGGGTGTAATAAAATAGGGAGATTAGGGGAGGAAGGAATGGATAGCTCGATCCTGTGAGAACAAGGGAAGGGCATGGCAAGGAAGGAGATGGGGAGGGAAATAAGGGGGAAAGAGAGAAAATTAGGTAAAGAGAGTGGGAGCGAAAGGGGGAGGACGCGGGATGGGGGGGAAGGGAGGGATCCCTGAGCTGATGACCCACACAACTCGAAGTCCACTACTATCACCCAGCTTTTCCGGGCTCAGAAGGGGACCTGTATTGCCGAGGGGTGGCACGCCCATATATCCCAGGCTTCAGCCACATATCTTCTCGTGGGCCCGTCCATAGCTAAGTAGTATTCAAGGCAGAATATGGAATTCAGTTTATCCGTCAGATGTATCATGGAGGGAGGAGAGTCAGCCTTCCATCTATCTGCTATACAACTTCTGGCAGCGTCAATACATATGTAATGAGATGTCTGAGACCTGGGGGAAGAGTCTCCAACCCCATGTGGAGAACTGCTAGCTGGGGCGTCAGGAAAGACTGGATCCCCGTAAGGGACTCCAAAAGTCCCGAGACCGTATGGCAGAAAGGCGTCAGCCTAGGGCAACCCCACCACATATGGGCCAGGTCTCCCTTCTTGCCACAGTTTACCCAACACAGGGCAGAAGCTCCGTTGGTGAACCTTGCCAATTTAACGGGGGGGGGGAATATTCCATCTCAAATGTATTTTTTTGAGAAGCTCTACATGGTTAATGCAGTTGGAGGCCTTAATCACACAATTAACCGCTCCCTCCCAATCCTCTGGCTCAGCTACGAAGTTGAGGTCCTCTTCTCATTTCCCCATATAGCTAAGCTTAGGAGGAGTCGAGATCTCCAGAAGATTTCCATATAACAGAGGGATACCCTTTGTGGTTTTAGGGTCTGACCCAACAAAACGTTGCAAAGGGGAAATCTCAGGAGGTTTAAGGTCATGGCGGCATGTCTGAGATCGAAGGAAGTGGGATATCTGGCTATATTGAAGAAAAGTATTACCCAAGGAGGGGTATTTGGCAATGAAGGCTCCAAATGACATCAATTGGCTGCGACACAAAGGTCACCCAATAAGCCTATTCCCCAGTCCGACCAACGAGAGAGGCTCAGCGAGGGGATGAGCAAGCGGAAGGCATCCAAAGGCACCTCGGTTAATGGCAGCTTAGTCCAGCTCCTCGCAAACCCTCCCAAAGGTCCAACAGGGCCCGGACCGTGAGCAACATGTCGTTCCGGGATAATGCTCCCAGGGATTCGGCCACTAGTAGCAGTTTAAGGGAGTCTCCCTTAGATTCAGATTTTTCTATTTGATGCCAGCCACCACTTCCCTCCTCCTGCCACCAAGACCTCGCCCCCTCCAGGATGATTGCTTTAAGATATGATAGTATATCGGGGATCCCCATGCCCCCTTTGTTCAGTTTTAAGTACATAATCGATTTCCCCACCCTAGCCGGCTTGCCCGCCCATACAAATTTATTAATTAAGGATTGGAGTTTTGAAATTAGCCCAGTGGGTATCTGATAGGCAGGCACCGAAAGATATAAATAATCTTCGGGAGCCAGAGCATTCTCACTGCCTGTATCCTCGCTATCCATGTCATCGAGGCGAGGGGGAACGTCTCTAGGGCCTCACGCAGGTTCTCCATCAATTTACGGATATTCTGGGGGCCAATCTCTCTCGAGGGACAGAGGAAAACTCCCAAATACGGAATACCTAAAGGGCACCACGTAAAGGGGTATACCCTCCTGAGAAGGGCTCCCTACTCCCCAGAGACATGAACCGGGAAGATCATTGATTTATTTGTATTTAACTTATAGTAAGATATTTCTGCAAACCGGGTTAGAGATCCCATTATCCCCTAGAGGGAGAAAATGGGATTTGAGGTGGCAATGATGACGTCATCAGCGTACAGGCCTACCACATGCCTCTCGCCTCCGACAGATATCCCCTCAATTGTTTCATTCCCTCGAAGGGAGACTGCCAATGGCTCCATCATAAGGGCGAAAATCAGGGGGGAGAGGGGGCACCCCTGCCGCTTGCCATTCGTAATCGAGAATGCCTGAGAAAGGACGCCTGCAGAAAACACCCTAACACATGGGTGTGTATACAGACTAAGGACTGCGGACAAGATAAGGCCTGAAAAACCAAAGGTGCAGAGGACCTCCCGGAGGTACCCCCAGTGAACCCTATCAAATGCTTTTTCCGTGTCCAAAGACAGGAACACACCGGGGGCACCTTTCCTCTCCACTACCTCTATCAGGTCCAGCATCCTTCTTGTCCCATCACGGGCCTCCCTCCCCTGCACAAATCCCACCTGATCACGATGAACAAGGGAGGGGATCACCTCTCCCAATCTGGCTGCTAAAAGTTTTGAAAAGATCTTGATGTCAGTATTTAGGAGAGAAATGGGGCGGTAATGTTCATGGCGGTCTGGAGTTTAACCCGACTTAGGGATTGTCATTATAGTGGCTTCCAGAACTTCACTAATGATAGTTCCCCCGTTTTGCAAAATGTTAAACAGACGAAGGAGGTATGGCTCTAGAGACACTGCAAATGTTTTGTAGTACTCATTTATGAACCCATCTGGGCCAGGAGCAGAGTTAACTTTCAGCGATGAGATTACATTCTTAACCTTCAGTTGCGTAAAAGGTCTATTTAGATTTTCTAGTACCTCAGGAGATACTACGGGGAGTCGGAGGTCCTCTAAGAACGACTTAATGCTGTTCAATGTAGGTTGTGGAGTCGTCATGTCATTTTTTAAATTGTACCGCCTTTCATAATATGATGCAAAAACTTCCACAATTTTTGCTGGGTCTCTAACAGTGTCTCCCCCTCCATCCCTCATGGAAACCGTCATTGTCTTAATTTCTTATTTTTTGAGTCTATTAGCCAGAAGCTTTCCCGCCCTATCTCCCGCTACATAGTACTTAGTTTTCATTTTCCGCAGGCCAGTCTCATATTGTCTGAGGAGCAAAGTTCTCAAGTTTGTTCTCAAGATCAAGATCCTGGAAAGAAGGGGGGAGCTCAGCGCAGTTTTATTTACATTTTCAAGAGTTTGAATTTCATCTAGCCATTCACTTCTAAGACGGTCTTTACGTTTTTATTCAATTGCGGTTTTTTGTAGGAGGAGACCCCGCAGGACCGCCTTGTGGGCGTACCACAATGAGTCATCAGGGACCCCTTGATTGTCATTGAGAGCAAAGTAGTCTTGAATCTTACTCTCAATGTCATCACGGACTTCTGGGCTCACAATGGACCCCAACCTAAGTTCCAAAGTGATCGGAGCATGATCAGACCAACTAATGACCCTGATCTCCGAGGTTGAGCAGGTCTCAAGAGCTGCGTCATTGACCAAAAACAGGTAAATTCTGGAGTAAGTACCATGCACGTTAGAGAAGAAGGAATAGTCCCACTCCTCCGTGTGATGGTACCTCCAAACATCATGAAGGTGGAATTCCCGAGCTAGGATGCCCAGGGTACCATCTCTCCTGGAGACCGGAGAGGAGGAGTCCAGACGCCCATCCACAACCATATTGAAGTCGCCACAAATGATTAGCCTGCCCTTCGAGACTGCACGGAGCTTCCCGAACAAGGACCTGAGGAACTTAATTTGTCCCGTGTTTGGGGCATAAACATTTACAACCGTAAAAGAGGAGCCCGCTATTTCACAGATCAAGATGAGATACCAGGAATCAAACAGGAATGGTATCCATGGTCCACGCTGCAGCTCTTTACCAAAGGATTTCACAAGAGGTTATTACCATCATAAGGTCCTTTATTCATCAACCTACGCGTTTCAGTGCTGTCCCAGCACCTTCCTCAGGGTAGGTTACATGACAAAGCAGAAAAGCCTTTTATATGTAGTTACAGGCTGAATGTTCCTCCCACCAGAAAAAAACTCATGTAATCGTCATTAATGACGTCATAAAGTGAGGGAGTCACCCCTTACAAAGACATAACATTAAATAGAATTAAATACATCATCTTTGCTTAAAAATACTATTTCATCAGGCTTTATACACACTCCCATGATTCCATAAGTAGTTAAAAAAATGTCTAATGAAAATAAAGTATATGTCCAAAAGTTGCTTATTGTAAGGTTTGAACTCAGAAAAAAGAAAAGAAGTTCCTCAGGTTTCATCTCGTAGTCAAGAGAACAATCTGTTAGCCTATCCAGGCTGGATAATTCATGCTGAGTGAAAGTGATTGATATGATTTTTATAGGGATCAAATAATTTACATTATATTTCAAAGTTACTGCATCCAGAACTATAGAGACAACAAACTTCATAAAATGGCTAAGGACCTAAAAATGGGTAAGGAAATTAAATTAAAAAATGTTTATTTTAAGATAGATATTGTTTTTAAAAACTAATAGACAACTGTCAGTCTTCGTTGCTCAATAGGCATCTCACCAACACTGGGCAAGCAGAGCCCACAAAACTGCTGGTTCAAGACCACTAAAAACCAAATCAAATACATTTACATAATACATTTAAAAAATGATACATAATAAAAACACACAAAAAAAATACTAAGAATATTTAAAAATATTTTAAAAATAGAGTGTTAATAACTATAAATACTAAAATACTGCAGCAGTTGCCTTATGCTTTCAAACTGGTTGTGGGTCTCACAACCTTAAAAGGTGAGTGGAAATTCATATAATCCACACTAAAACAAACAGTGTCTTTTTGATAAGGCACAATCTGCGCCTCTTGTATCTCCTCTCTTTTTTAGTTGATATTTAATCCCTGCTGAAGGAAAATAGCACTAGATTTGGGCGGTTTTCCCTTTTTGGAGATTGAGTGCAGCAGAGTGAACAACAACCACACACATAGGAAGGATTACTTGCATGATCGGTTTTCCTCAAGGGAGAAGTTAATCCTGCAGACTATCGGTGCCAATAACACAGCATGTGTTGAATTAGAAACGGTCAAAGAACTTTTTACTGAGAATGACATAAAAATCATGAAGGACCAACTGCATGCACTAGAAGACCACCTTAAAAAAGAAATACAATATGGAATAGATGCACGATTTTTATCTGTATATATTGAAGAAAAAATTTGCCCGCGAGGATTGAGGCTAGTTTTAGCTTTTCCTTTCCAGGATAACAGCGAGTTCTCAAAAAAATGGGATGGTACTTGTGATGAATAAGCGGTATTGGTAAGGAATATTGCCATATTCCCCAGATTTCATTCCTCCCAGAAAGCAATTTGATAAGACACATCTCACTCATAAAGAGATAAACCCCCACTTTTTTCTGGCCAGAGACCATTCATCTCTGGATAGTAGGAGATCAATTAACATGTAGATAGAGGCCAACAGGCCACACAAAAGGGCTCTTCCTTGCCTTTGATATGCTGATCAGCTAGGGAGATAGCATTAGCCAGGTGTATGGAACTTCCTAGGAGATGTAGATTAGGTGACACTTCCAAATCCCCTGAATGCCAGAAGAGAGGAAATTCTTTCTTCAGGCTCAGACTGGACTGAGTCGTGAATATAACATTAATATCTCATAAACCGTCCACCCTGTGATAATATGGAATGTAAATATGAACTCTACATATCTAGACGGTGATAGGGCTTATATTCATATGAATGTAGGATGACTGTAAGCCATTGATACGTGATATTGGCTAGTAGGCTGCTCTCAGAATAGCCATGTTTCATATCCAGACAAAGATAAAATCATAACTAAAAATATGAAAGTATTGTCTTCCGTCTGTGATGCCCACAGACAAGGCTAGGGCAGATTATAGAATTTGGGTGTCCATATCTCCCCTCAGAGGGGTGGGAATTGTGAGACAGCCCAGAGGTGCGAGATGGGTGGAGACAGGGGTCAGCCCATAGTGTATAAAAATCATCTGCTCCATCTCCATATTGTATTTCTTCTGAAGAGGCATTATTCCACCAAAGCCAGAGATTACCCAAGGAACAGATTGGTGCCACGCCGCCCTTGTGGTGCCATCAGCATTAAGGTAACTGATCACATGTGTGTGTAATTCTGTGTATTCCATATACCCTTTTTATTGGCATATCTGACTGTAATATTTGTAACATCTTAATAACTGTAAATATTAATATCTAGTGTACCATTAGCGTGATTAAATATATAAATTTAATCCTGAGTTGCTCTTGTTATCTTGATCACGATTCCCACGTCCGTGTGCTCATTTAACGCTACCTGGGTTGGTTTCTGACCCAATATAAGCCCGACCACGGACCGGACTTATATTAAACGAGAAGCTGGTGGCAGCATTAGTGCTTGGGGTTATGCAGGGCCTCTGGCAGTGACGGGGTGGAGGAGATTATATGTGCTTCTGGCTGCGGGCTAGAAGGCATATACCACACTCACTGAGAGGTGTCTTAATAAACTAGCACAGGCAGGGCAGCTGCGGCCTTTCTTTATCCTCAGGCAGTTCTCTGACTGACCATGGTTTAACAGGAGGCGCTGTGGAGCTGCCAGGTTCGGTAGCCGATTTCACCACAAGTGGTGGCAGCGGTGGGATTAAGATAATAGTGTTGTGGACCCAACTCCCTAACACTAAGGACTGCTGGCAGTAGCTTTTGCTGTCAGGGTCCTAAGATCAACTCAACACTAGACAGTCAGAGTGCAAATATAAGGTGTGTGGGTGCATCAGGTTGCAGCTGTGTGTCAGTAACCAGGGGTTGCTAAACTGGCCCAGGGTACCAGGAGCCAAGCGCTGCAGAGGGCACTTACTGCGGCTGATATGCAAGAGGTGGTGAAGGACACTGTTGTTCTAGGCGAGGAGGAGCCCATGCACAGGTCCTCAAGGAGCCAATCCCCAGTGGTCGACTCTGCAGTGGGGCAAATACCCCCTGTCCTCAGCCCTGCAGTGGGCAGATCACCACCTGCTGGTCCCTCCAGCCTGATGGGCTCGGATGCCCTTCTTCGAGCTGCCCTGGTTTGACTTGAAGCTGGAAACCAGAGCGCCTATGAGACCCTCATGGCAGCTGCAGAGCAACTTGCAGAGCGTAAAGCTGCAGAACGACATGTGGAGCGCGAAGCTGCAGAGCAACGTGAGGCTGCGGAGCGTGAAGCTGCAGAGCAACGTGAGGCTGCAGAGCGCCAGCACCAGCTCGACTTGGCTCAGCTCAGGATCTCACAGTCCGTTCCAGCCAACCAGGAGCCCAAGCCACCGAAGGTCCGAGTTGAGAACTTTCCTCTTCTGGAGGCAGGCGGAGACCTGGATTCTTTTCTGCTGGCCTTTGAGCAGACCTGCAGGCAGTACAACCTGGACTCAGACCAGTGGGCCCAGTACTTGACCCCCCGTCCGAGGGGTGACGCCCTGAAAGCCTTGGGGGACTTCCCTGCCGGGGAGTTGCAGGATTATGCGAGCATCAAGCAGGCCCTGATCCGGCAGTTCAACCTCACCCCGGAGTCCTACCGCAAGAAGTTCCGGAGCCTGCAGAGGGGTCGGAAGGATACCTGGACCGACCACATGCGGGCCCTCCTGAGAGCAGCTGATCACTGGATCAAAGGTTTGGAGTGCAGCACAGCCCAGCAGATCCAGGAGTTGTTCGTGATGAAGCAATTCCTGTGGAACTGTCCCGAGGACCTCCAACAGTTCATCCGCGACCGGAAACCGAATTGGGCCTGTGAGACAGCAGTCCTGGCAGACGACTACACGAACAACTGAGTACCAGAGACCAGGAGGACCAGCAGTAGCACCTGGAGAGGGGGTAAGATCAACCCTGCACCTGTGACCCCGGCCCCCAGAATGCAGGGGGCAGCCCCTCTATTTCCCCCTGTTCCTCTCTCCAGGTTGGCAGCAGAACCCAGACGGTGTCATCTCTGCAACCAACCAGGACACTTCAAGGCTTTGTGTCCCCAGCGCCATAAGACACTGTCCCCGTCCCCAAAAACGGCCACTGTTTTGTGTGTGGGTGGGGGTGGTAGTAGGTCCCTGGACAATTTTCAACCCGTCACCATAGGCTGCTCAGTGGCCATGGGACTGCGGGACACCGGCGCAGAGATGACTTTGGTGCGACCAGAGATGGTCTTCCCTCAGGACTTGATCCCCGGAAAGTCCCTCGCCGTCTCCGGAATTGGAGGCGTGGAACCCGCATTGCCTGTTGCCAGGGTATATCTGGACTGGGGTGCAGGGAGGGGAGTGAGGGAGGTGGGGGTGTCTGCTAATATCCCGGCGAATGTATTGCTTGGGTCAGACTTGGGGCGGCTTGTATCCAAGTAAGTGGCCACTGACCCCCCCCAGTTCTGATCCACCAGAATGTGTACTGTCCAATATTGAAAGTGTTGATGGGGATGATGTTATTAATGATGATGTTGATGATGTTTGCAGTGACACTTCACATAACACAGCACACACAGGACTGATATTGACAGGCGGGAGGGGGGAGGAAGATAAAGGGAATTGTAGAACGGCCTTAGGCCATGACCAGCCAGCACACCTTTTGTTCTCAGAGGGGAGACAGAGGGGGCCGAGGGGGCTGAAAGCTGCAGAAGGAACAGACACAGACAGGTGTGACCCTGCTCTCTGCTGTAATCAGCAAGGTATTGTAGCCAAGGAGCCAACGGTCGAGGTCGGAGCACCCACAGGGAATGTGGTGCTGCCAGGAGGAGCTGCAAAGAGGGGAACATGTCGGGGAGTATGGGGCTGTCACAGGAGAAGTGAAGCCACCAGGTGAGATCCCAGAGCAGGAACCCCCCACCACCAGGATGTCAGGAGGCCAGGATAGTCCGCCTGAACCGGTGACTTGGTCAGGAGCGGAGGGGAAGCAGGCACTGCCCATGGTTACAGCAGCCATAGCCGCTGTCACCAGAAGTGGGGGTGCTGGAGCCCAGGGAACCTCACGGAGGTTCAGTGGCTTCTCCCCTTCAGACCAAGTGGCTGCCGAGTCAGACGGAGGCCAGAAGACAGGTCCCGGGGAACTGACGGAGAACGTGGTAGTTTCTTCTTCGCTGACCACGTCTCGTCAGGGGTGTCAGGTGGTGTCAGGGGCTGATGACCGCCTGGAAGCTCTCCAAGAGCAGGTGGCACAGCCTCTCTCGGACTCTGACCACGAGCAGGTGGTCTGGAACCAAGGACGGCTGTACCAGGTAACGGTCCAGCAGGGGTCACCGGCAGTGTGGCCCAGGGACCAACCGGTAGTTGTACCCACTGGCTGCCAGGGGGATGGGGATACGGTCCCCATAACCTGTCAGGGCAGTGGGGAAGGTCTACACGGAGGCCAGGAGACAGGTCCCGTGGAACTGACGGAGGACGTGGCAGTTTCTTCTACTCTGACCACGTCTCGTCAGGGGTGTCAGGTGGCGTTAGGAGCTGACGTCAGCCTGAAAGCTCTCCAGGAGCGGGTGGCACAGCTTCCCTTGGACTTGGGCAAGCAGGTGGTCTGGGACCAAGGACGGCTGTGCAAGGTAATGGTCTAGCAGGGGTCACCAGAGGTGTGGCCAAGGGACCAACTTGCAGTTGTGCTCACTGACTGCCACGGAGATGGGGAGGCGATCCCCATACCGTGTTGGGGTAGTGGGGCAGGTGTTCCTACAGCCAGTCAAGGGGATGGGCGGGTCAAGCCCATAACCTGTCCGGATGATAGGAATATGGTACCCCCAACCGGTCAGGACTATGGGAAAGTTGTACCCATACCCTGTTCGGGTGCCATAGGTGTACACCCTGTATGTCAGAGTGATGGGACCTCAGTGCCCAACACCTGTCAGAGGGGTGGGGACATGTTTCCCGTGACCTGTCAAGATGAGGGGCAGGGGCTGCCCCTAACTTGTCAGAATGATGGGAAAACTGTGTCCCTGGCCTGTCAGGATGATGGGAAAGCTGTATCCCCGGCCTGTCAGCATGACGGGAAAGAGTTGTCCCAGGCCAGTAGGGCCGATGGGAAGGTGATGTCATCCCCCGGGGAGACAGCTGTCCAAGTCACTGTCGTCCCTGGACTGAGGAGCGAGAATGCAGGTCACACGCTGCTTTCTGGGCCCTCACTCTGTCGAGGGATAACTGAACCTGGGTCTGACCCAGAACAGGTCCCAGAGGGTCCCTGTGGGAGTGAGGCCTTTGCTCCGCTTCTGGCTATGCCTAGCCAGGGGTTTGAGACTGCACTACCAGTGAGTGGCAGTCCTGAGGTGCCGAGCCGCCTCGCGGAGACGGCCGTCTCCACCACCACAGAGAGGGTACTATGGGATCCAGGGAGGGAGGTGGGGTGCTCCACGATGGAAAAGGGAGTTTCTGGCAATTGTATGGGCCCTGCAGCGTCTACAGCCACACTTGTGCGGACGCCACTCCATCGTGGGGACAGACCACAACCCCCTCAGTGGTTACACACGGTCCCCGTGACGAATGGAAAGTTGTTACATGGGAGCCTTGCGCTCCAGGAACACAACTTCACCATTAGCCACAAGAGTGACCGGGACCACGGTAACCCTGATGGGTAATACCGCCAAGGGGTCACAGGAATGTGCCATCCCCTAGCGCCCTCTAGAAGGGGGAGGTGTGATGAATAAGCGGTATTGGTAAGGAATATTGCCATATTCTCCCGATTCCATTCCTCCCAGAAAGCAATTTGATAAGACACATCTCACTCATAAAGAGATAAGCCCCACCTTTTTCTGGCCAGAGACCATTCATCTCTGGACTGTAGGAGATCAATTAGCATATAGATAGAAGCCAACAGGCCACACAAAAGGGCTCTTCCTTGCCTTTGATATGCTGATCAGCTAGGGAGATAGCATTAGCCAGGTGTATGGAACTTCCTAGGAGATGTAGATTAGGTGACACTTCCAAGTCCCCTGAATGCCAGAAGAGAGGAAACAAAGTATTCACTGATCTCAGGGAGACCAGTTCAAGAAAACACTGCGGGCAGCCGGCTGAAGCGCTCAACACAGTGAATTCCTAGGCCCATTGCCCTCTGGGAATTTTGAATATGCAAATAGAGTCTGTGGAGCCTCAATTAGGAGTCTCAACACAAGACTAGCCAGATCTCCCTCTTGTGAAGGACCTAGCCATGATAAACACCATATTAAGTGGCCCTTTGAGTCAATATCCAGCTCTTTACAAGCTTAAAGATATGACAAGGGAATTCCAAGGCCAGGTATCCATCCACAGACAGCTGTTTCGGGGTGTTGCCCCTCATCAGTGTGGAGTAGGATTCTGGCTAGGTGGGAGCAATGCCTAGTAGACCAACAAAACAAAGTATTCACTGATCTCAGGGAGACCAGTTCAAGAAAACACTGCGGGCAATGGGCCTAGGAATTCACTGTGTTGAGCGCTTTAGCCGGCTGCCCGCAGTGTTTTCTTGAACTGGTCTCCCTGAGATCAGTGAATACTTTGTTTTGTTGGTCTACTAGGCATTGCTCCCACCTAGCCAGAATCCTACTCCACACTGATGAGGGGCAACACCCCAAAACAGCTGTCTGTGGATGGATCCCTGGCCTTGGTATTCCCTTGTCATATCTTTAAGCTTGTAAAAAGCTGGATATTGACTCAAAGGGCCACTTAATATGGTGGTTATCATGGCTAGGTCCTTCACTAGAGGAAGATCTGGCTAGTCCTGTGTTGAGACTCCTAAACGAGGCTCCACAGACTCTATTTGCATATTCAAAATTCCCAGGGGCAATGGGCCTAGGAATTCATTGTGTTGAGCGCTTTAGCCGGCTGCCCGCAGTGTTTTCTTGAACTGGTCTCCCTGAGATCAGTGAATACTTTGTTTTGTTGGTCTACTAGGCATTGCTCCCACCTAGCCAGAATCCTACTCCACACTGATGAGGGGCAACACCCCAAAACAGCTGTCTGTGGATGGATACCTGGCCTTGGTATTCCCTTGTTATATCTTTAAGCTTGTAAAGAGCTGGATATTGACTCAAAGGGCCACTTAATGTGGTGGTTATCATGGCTAGGTCCTTCACTAGAGGAAGATCTGGCTAGTCCTGTGTTGAGACTCCGAAATGAGGCTCCACAGACTCTATTTGCACATTCAGAAGAGAGGAAATTATTTCTTCAGGCTCAGACTGGACGGAGTCGTGAATATAACATTAATATCTCATAAACCGTCCACCCTGTGATAATATGGAATGTAAATATGAACTCTACATATCTAGACGGTGATAGGGCTTATATTCATATGAATGTAGGATGACTGTAAGCCATTGATACGTGATATTGGCTAGTAGGCTGCTCTCAGAATAGCCATGTTTCATATCCAGATGAAGATAAAATCATAACTAAAAATATGAAAGTATTGTCTTCCGTTTGTGATGCCCACAGACAAGGCTAGGGCAGATTATAGAATTTGGGTGTCCATATCTCCCCTCAGAGGGGTGGGAATTGTGAGACAGCCCAGAGGTGCGAGATGGGTGGAGACAGGGGTCAGCCCATAGTGTATAAAAATCATCTGCTCCATCTCCATATTGTATTTCTTCTGAAGAGGCAATATTCCACCAAAGCCAGAGATTACCCAAGGAACAGATTGGCATCACGCTGCCCTTGTGGTGCCATCAGCATTAAGGTAACTGCTCACATGTGTGTGTAATTTTGTGTATTCCATTCATCCTTTTATTGGCATATCTGACTGTAATATTTGTAACATCTTAATAACTGTAAATATTAATATCTAGTGTACCATTAGCGTGATTAAATATATAAATTTAATCTTGAGTTGCTCTTTTTATCTTGAACACGATTCCCATGTCCGTTTGCTCATTTAACGCTACCTGGGTTGGTTTCTGACCCAATATAAGCCCGACCACGGACCGGACTTATATTAAACGAGAAGCTGGTGGCAGCATTTGTGCTTGGGGTTATTTGGGGTCTCTATCAGTGACGGGGTGGAGGATATTATATGTGCTTCTGGCTGCGGACTAGAAGGCGTATACCACACTCACTGAGAGATGCCTTAATAAACCAGCACAGGCAGGGCAGCTGCGGCCCTTCTTTATCCTCAGGCAGTTCTCTGACTGACCTGGGTTTAACAGGGGGCGCTGTGGAGCTGTCAGGTTCGGTGGCCGATTTCACCACAGTACTCTTAATAGATGTATGCTAGACTTACTGACTTTATTATGTGAAAAACGGACAGTTTTGGCTGAACAAGAAACTAAGGAAATTGAGAACATCAGCAGAGACTTATATAGGTTCGAGATACATCCTGAATATAAGAGAATATGTTCCAGTATAAGCATTAACCTAAAGCAGATAGAACATGAAACTGTGATAAGAAAATTCAAAAAGCTTAATAGGGACAGGTCTGACTACCTTGATAAAAAAAACTATGCCTGAAAATAATACTTTTAAACACAGTAGGAAATATTCTAATACAGAAGATAATAACCATTTTTTTAAGCCCAGAAAATATTCTAATAACTATAGACATACAAACACTGAAGGAAGCTCCAGTAAAAATTCTGAACAGTGTCCACAGAATATTGTTCCACCAAATGTAAAAAATAACTGCTTTAAAGACCCTACAAAAAAGATAATAAACACTGAAACAATAGCCAATGAGGTAAATAGTGACAACATTGAACTTGGTAGTGATAACAGTCTCATAGTCGATGAAATATTTGAGGATGAAATTTTTGAAGAAGATGAAGCTCTGCCAACAATAAGTGCAGGTGAAATCCCCACAAATAACATCATTACCATTAGAGCAATCTAATATATAATTGCCTTAGCGCACTTTCGTCATTTTCGGCGCTACTTCTGTCGTCGTGGATGTGGCTGCTGCAAAGCAGCCACGCTACACACGAAGCATTGGCCGCGTAGCGGCCATTGCGAGTCGCTGGCAGGTGCGAGCAATGGCCGCGAGGCCATTGCGAGCAGTTGCCGGAGCACAATATCTCTCTCCTGCTCTCCCGCTCTGCCCTGTGCAGGCCCCGGTGCAGGCCCCGATGCAGGCCCCGGTGCTCCCCTCTCCCCCTCCTCTCCTCCGGAGCTGGGAGGAGGAGCGCAATAGTGGCCGGACGCGGCCGGATCCGGCGAGTACCTTAACCCCCCCTGCAGGCCCCGGTGCTCCCCTCTCCCCCTCCTCTCTTCCGGAGCTGGGAGGAGGAGCGCGATATGGGCGGATGTGGCCGGAAGCGGCCGGATCCGGTGAGTACCTTAACCCCCCCTGCAGGCCCCGGTGCTCCCCTCTCCCCCTCCTCTCCTCCGGAGCTGGGAGGAGGAGCGCGATAGTGGGCGGATGTGGCCGGAAGCGGCTGGATCCGGCGAGTACCTTAACCCCCCCTGCAGGCCCCGGTGCTCCCCTCTCCCCCTCCTCTCCTGCAGACGGCAGGGGTTAAAAATAGCTCAGCATCTTTTATTCTTACCTTTCCCGGCTCCAGCGGCGCGATCCAGCTCTATCCTCAGATGCTAACAGGAAATCTCGCGATGTAAGAGTCACATCAGCGGTCATGTGACTCTTACATCGCGAGACTTCCTGTTAGCATCTGAGGATAGAGCTGGATCGCGCCGCTGGAGCCGGGAAAGGTAAGAATAAAAGATGCTGAGCTATTTTTAACCCCTGCCGTCTGCAGGAGAGGAGGGGAGAGGGGAGCACCGGGGTCTGCAGGGGAGAGCAGCACTGTCACCTCTGTGTGCATAGTACCTGCAGCGCCATTGTCACCTCTGTGTATATAGTACCTCTAGCACCATTGTCACATCTGTGTGTATAGTACCTACAGCACTATTGTTACCTCTGTGTGTATTGTACCTCCAACACCATTGTTACCTCTGTGTGTATAGTACCTCCAGCACCATTGTCAACTCTGTGTGCATAGTACCTGCAGCGCCATTGTCACCTCTGTGTGTATAGTACCTCCAGCACCATTGTTACCTGTGTGTATAGTACCTGCAGCACCATTGTCACCTCTGTGTGTATAGTACCTCCAGCACCATTGTCACCTCTGTGTGCATAGTACCTCCAGCACCATTGTTACCTGTGTGCATAGTACCTGCAGCACCATTGTCACCTCTGTGTGTATAGTACCTCCAGCACCATTGTCACCTCTGTGTGTATAGTACCTCCAGCACCATTGTCACCTCTGTGTGTATAGTACCTGCAGCACCATTGTCACCTCTGTGTGTATAGCACCTGCAGCACCATTGTCACCTCTGTGTATAGTACCTGCAGCGCCATTGTCACCTCTGTGTGTATAGCACCTGCAGCGCCATTGTCACCTCTGTGTGTATAGTACTTGCAGCACCATTGTCACCTCTGTGTGTATATCACCTGCAGTGCCATTGTCACCTCTGTGTGTATAGTACCTGCAGCGCCACTGTCACCTCTGTGTGTATAGTACCTGCAGCACCATTGTCACGTCTGTGTGTATAACACCTGCAGCGCCATTGTCAACTCTGTGTATATAGTACCTGCAGCACCATTGTCACCTCTGTGTGTTTAGTACCTGCAGCGCCACTGTCACCTCTGTGTGTATAGTACCTCCAGCACCATTGTCACCTCTGTGTGCATAGTACCTCCAGCACCATTGTTACCTGTGTGTATAGTACCTGCAGTGCCATTGTCACCTCTGTGTGTATAGTACCTGCAGCGCCATTGTCACCTCTGTGTGTATAGTACCTGCAGCACCATTGTCACCTCTGTGTGTATAACACCTGCAGCGCCATTGTCACCTCTGTTTGTATAGCACCTGCAGCGCCATTGTCACCTCTGTGTATATAGTACCTGCAGCACCATTGTCACCTCTGTGTGTATAGTACCTGCAGCGCCACTGTCAAATCTGTGTGTATAGTACCTGCAGCGCCATTGTCACCTCTGTGTGTATAGCACCTGCAGCGCCATTGTCACCTCTGTGTGTATAGTACCTGCAGCGCCATTGTCACCTCTGTGTGTATAGTACCTGCAGCGCCATTGTCACCTCTGTGTGTATAGCACCTGCAGCACCATTGTCACCTCTGTGTGTATAGCACCTGCAGCGCCATTGTCACCTCTGTGTGTATAGTACCTGCAGCACCATTGTCACCTCTGTGTGTATAGCACCTGCAGCGCCATTGTCACTTCTGTGTGTATATTACCTGCAGCACCATTGTCACCTCTGTGTGTATAGTACCTGCAGCGCCATTGTCACCTCTGTGTGTATAACACCTGCAGCGCCATTGTCACCTCTGTGTGTATAGCACCTGCAGCGCCATTGTCACCTCTGTGTATATAGTACCTGCAGCACCATTGTCACCTCTGTGTGTATAGTACCTGCAGCGCCACTGTCACCTCTGTGTGTATAGTACCTGCAGCGCCATTGTCACCTCTGTGTGTATAGCACCTGCAGCGCCATTGTCACCTCTGTGTGTATAGTACCTGCAGTGCCACTGTCACCTCTGTGTGTATAGTACCTGCAGCGCCATTGTCACCTCTGTGTGTATAGTACCTGCAGCACCATTGTCACCTCTGTGTGTATAGCACCTGCAGCGCCATTGTCACCTCTGTGTGTATAGCACCTGCAGCACCATTGTCACCTCTGTGTGTATATAGTACCTGCAGCACCATTGTCACCTCTGTGTGTATAGCACGTGCAGCACCATTGTCACCTCTGTGTGTATAGTACCTGCAGCACCATTGTCACCTCTGTGTGTATAGCACCTGCAGCGCCATTGTCACTCCTGTGTGTATGGTACCTGCAGCACCATTGTCACCTCTGTGTGTATAGTACCTGCAGCACCATTGTCACCTCTGTGTGTATATAGTACCTGCAGCACCATTGTCACCTCTGTGTGTATAGCACCTGCAGCACCATTGTCACCTCTGTGTGTATAGTACCTGCAGCGCCATTGTCACCTCTGTGTGTATAGCACCTGCAGCGCCATTGTCACTTCTGTGTGTATAGTACCTGCAGCACCATTGTCACCTCTGTGTGTATAGTACCTGCAGTGCCATTGTCACCTCTGTGTGTATAACACCTGCAGCGCCATTGTCACCTCTGTGTGTATAGCACCTGCAGCGCCATTGTCACCTCTGTGTATATATTACCTGAAGCACCATTGTCACCTCTGTGTGTATAGTACCTGCAGCGCCACTGTCACCTCTGTGTGTATAGTACCTGCAGCGCCATTGTCACCTCTGTGTGTATAGCACCTGCAGCGCCATTGTCACCTCTGTGTGTATAGTACCTGCAGTGCCACTGTCACCTCTGTGTGTATAGTACCTGCAGCGCCATTGTCACCTCTGTGTGTATAGTACCTGCAGCACCATTGTCACCTCTGTGTGTATAGCACCTGCAGCGCCATTGTCACCTCTGTGTGTATAGCACCTGCAGCGCCATTGTCACCTCTGTGTGTATAGCACCTGCAGCGCCATTGTCACCTCTGTGTGTATAGTACCTGCAGCGCCATTGTCACCTCTGTGTGTATAGCACCTGCAGCGCCATTGTCACCTCTGTGTGTATAGCACCTGCAGCACCATTGTCACCTCTGTGTGTATAGCACCTGCAGCGCCATTGTCACCTCTGTGTGTATAGTACCTGCAGCGCCATTGTCACCTCTGTGTGTATAGCACCTGCAGCGCCATTGTCACCTCTGTGTGTATAGTACCTGCAGCACCATTGTCATCTCTGTGTGTATAGCACCTGCAGCGCCATTGTCACTCCTGTGTGTATGGTACCTGCAGCACCATTGTCACCTCTGTGTGTATAGTACCTGCAGCACCATTGTCACCTCTGTGTGTATATAGTACCTGCAGCACCATTGTCACCTCTGTGTGTATAGCACCTGCAGCACCATTGTCACCTCTGTGTGTAGAGTACCTGCAGGACCATTGTCACCTCTGTGTGTATAGTACCTGCAGCACCATTGTCACCTCTGTGTGCATAGTACCTGAAGCACCATTGTCACCTCTGTGTGCATAGTACCTGCAGCACCATTGTCACCTCTGTGTCTATAGTACCTGCAGCACCATTGTCACCTCTGTGTATAGTACCAGCACCATTGTCACCTCTGTGTGTATTGTACCAGCACCATTGTCACCTCTGTGTGTATTGTACCAGCACCATTGTCACCTCTGTGTGTATATAGTACGAGCAGCACTGTCTAGTCTGTGTGTATTGTACTAACAGCACTGTCACCTGTGTGTATACTACCACCAGCATCAGCACTGTCACCTGTGTGTATAGTATCACCAGCATCAGCACTGTCACCTGTGTGTATAGTACCAGAGGGGTCTGGCCCCCTCTTGCCACCCCCCACTGCGGTTCCCTGTCTCCCTCCTGCCCTAATATGGCTGCTGTTCCCCATCCCCCTCCTGCCCACACACAGCCACTCTTCCCCGGCCCCCTACTGCCCTCACCCGCCTGCTCTTCCACAGCTTGCTCCTGCCCGCACCCGCCCGCTGTGCCCTCCTGCAAGCAATCAAAGATATTGTCACAGGATTTAAACCCAGCTTCACTTTGCATTATTCTTAAATCTTCATAAATAAACTACCTACATAGTCTAGAATACCCGATTCTTTAGAATCGGGCCGCCATCTACTATATATATATATATATAAATATAAATATATTTATACACACATATATGTGTGTATATATATATATATTTATATATATATACTAGATGGTGCCAGGGCGACCTGCGACGTTTCAGCCACCAAGTGGCTTTTGTCGCAGGTCGCCCTGTAGGCCGGATTAAAGACGTTTGAAGATCTAATTGGAGTGCTGCTGTCATTTTTCACGCTATATAATCAACAAAAAGTGGTTTGTTGGACAGATTTGCACCCGGTTTGGTGCTGCTCAAAAGTTTTTCTATTGATATACTAGATGGCGGCCCGATTCTGAAGAATCGGGTAGTCTTGAATCTATATATAGTTTATTTACTAATAGTTAGGGGAGTGCGGTGAAATGAATTGTGTGTATACAGGTGTCTCAGTGGGTAGCAGAGTATACGGTGGCTCAGTGGTTAGCAGTGTATGGTGGCTAAGTGGTTAGCACTGTATATGGTGTGCTCAGTGGTTAGCACTGTATACGGTAACTCAGTGGTTAGCACTGTATATGGTGGCTCAGTGGTTAGCACTGTATACAGCGGCTCAGTGGTTAGCACTGTATGTTGGCTCAGTGGTTAGCACTGTATATGGTGGCTCAGTGGTTAGCACTGTATATGGTGGCTCAGTGGTTAGCACTGTATATGGTGGTTCAGTGGTTAGCACTGTATGGTGGCTCAGTGATTAGCACTGTATACGGTGGCTCAGTGGTTGGCACTGTATACGGTGGCTCAGTGGTTATCACTGTATACGGTGGCTCAGTGGTTAGCACTGTATACGGTGGCTCAGTGGTTGGCACTGTATATGGTGGCTCAGTGGTTAGCACTGTATACGGTGGCTCAGTGGTTGGCACTGTATACGGTGGCTCAGTGGTTATCACTGTATACGGTGGCTCAGTGATTAGCACTGTATACGGTGGCTCAGTGGTTGGCACTGTATATGGTGGCTCAGTGGTTAGCACTGTATA
Source organism: Allobates femoralis (assembly GCA_033576535.1). Classification (NCBI taxonomy): domain Eukaryota; kingdom Metazoa; phylum Chordata; class Amphibia; order Anura; family Aromobatidae; genus Allobates; species Allobates femoralis. The sequence continues at coordinate 8,531 of JARQOC010000027.1, read as the reverse complement.
TGGTGGCTCAGTGGTTAGCACTGTATATAGTGCCTCTGTGGTTAGCATTGTATATGGTGGCTCAGTGGTTAGCACTGTATATGGTGGCTCAGTGGTTAGCACTGTATATGGTGGCTCAGTGGTTAGCACTGTATACGGTGGCTCAGTGGTTAGCACTGTATGGTGGCTCAGTGCTTAGCACTGTATATGGTGGCTCAGTGGGTAGCAGAGTACACGGTGGCTCAGTGGTTAGCACTGTATACGTTGGCTCAGTGGTTAGCACTGTATACGGTGGCTCAGTGGTTAGCACTGTATATGGTGGCTCAGTGGTTGGCACTGTATATGGTGGCTCAGTGGTTGGCACTGTATATGGTGGCTCAGTGGTTGGCACTGTATATGGTGGCTCAGTGGTTGCCACTGTATACGGTGGCTCAGTGGTTAGCACTGTATACGGTGGCTCAGTGGTTAGCACTGTATATGGTGGCTCAGTGGTTAGCACTGTATACGGTGGCTCAGTGGTTAGCACTGTATATGGTGGCTCAGTGGGTAGCAGAGTATACGGTGGCTCAGTGGTTAGCACTGTATACGTTGGCTCAGTGGTTAGCACTGTATACGGTGGCTCAGTGGTTAGCACTGTATATGGTGGCTCAGTGGTTGGCACTGTATATGGTGGCTCAGTGGGTAGCAGAGTATACGGTGGCTCAGTGGATAGCACTGTATACGGTGGCTCAGTGGTTAGCACTGTATATGGTGGCTCAGTGGTTAGCACTGTATACGGTGGCTCAGTGGTTAGCACTGTATATGGTGGCTCAGTGGTTGGCACTGTATATGGTGGCTCAGTGGGTAGCAGAGTATACGGTGGCTGAGTGGTTGGCACTGTATACGGTGGCTTAGTGGTTAGCACTTTATATGGTGGCTCAGTGGTTAGCACTGTATGGTGGCTCAGTGGTTAGCACTGTATGGTGGCTCAGTGGTTAGCACTGTATATGGTGGGTCAGCGGTTAGCACTGTATGGTGGCTGAGTGGTTAGCACTGTATATAGTGGATCAGTGGTTAGCACTGTATATGGTGGCACAGTGGTTAGCACTGTATACGGTGGCTCAGTGGTTGGCACTGTATATGGTGGCTCAGTGGTTAGCACTGTATACGGTGGCTCAGTGGTTGGCACTGTATATGGTGGCTCAGTGGTTGGCACTGTATATGGTGGCTCAGTGGTTGGCACTGTATATGGTGGCTCAGTGGTTAGCACTGTATACGGTGGCTCAGTGGTTAGCACTGTATACGGTGGCTCTGTGGTTAGCACTGTATATGGTGGCTCAGTGGTTAGCACTGTATGGTGGCTCAGTGGTTAGCACTGTATGGTGGCTGAGTGGTTAGCACTGTATATGGTGGCTCAGTGGTTAGCACTGCATATGGTGGCTCAGTGGTTAGCACTGTATACGGTGGCTCAGTGGTTGGCACTGTATATGGTGGCTCAGTGGTTAGCACTGTATACGGTGGCTCAGTGGTTGGCACTGTATATGGTGGCTCAGTGGTTAGCACTGTATATGGTGGCTCAGTGGTTGGCACTGTATACGGCGGCTCTGTGGTCAGCAGAGTACGGCGGCTCTGTGGTTAGCACTGTATGGTGGCTCAGTGGTTAGCACTGTATATGGTGGGTCAGCGGTTAGCACTGTATGGTGGCTGAGTGGTTAGCACTGTATATAGTGGATCAGTGGTTAGCACTGTATATGGTGGCACAGTGGTTAGCACTGTATACGGTGGCTCAGTGGTTGGCACTGTATATGGTGGCTCAGTGGTTAGCACTGTATACGGTGGCTCAGTGGTTGGCACTGTATATGGTGGCTCAGTGGTTGGCACTGTATATGGTGGCTCAGTGGTTGGCACTGTATATGGTGGCTCAGTGGTTAGCACTGTATACGGTGGCTCAGTGGTTAGCACTGTATACGGTGGCTCTGTGGTTAGCACTGTATATGGTGGCTCAGTGGTTAGCACTGTATGGTGGCTCAGTGGTTAGCACTGTATGGTGGCTGAGTGGTTAGCACTGTATATGGTGGCTCAGTGGTTAGCACTGCATATGGTGGCTCAGTGGTTAGCACTGTATATGGTGGCTCAGTGGTTAGCACTGTATACGGTGGCTCAGTGGTTGGCACTGTATATGGTGGCTCAGTGGTTGGCACTGTATATGGTGGCTCAGTGGTTGGCACTGTATACGGCGGCTCTGTGGTCAGCAGAGTACGGCAGCTCTGTGGTCAGCAGAGGATGGCGGCTCTGTGGTCAGCGCAGGAAGGAGGCAGAGTGGTCAGAGCAGGAAGGAGGCAGAGTGATAAGCGCAGGAAGGAGGCAGAGGGGTGAGCGCAGGACGGTGGCTCTGTGGTCAGCAGAGGAGGGCGGCTCTGTGGTCACCAGAGGACGGCGGCTGAGTGGTCAGCAAAGGATTGAGTGGTCAGCACAGTATGGAGGCTCAGTGGTCAGCACAGGATGGAGGCTCAGTGGTCAGCACAGGATGGAGGCTCAGTGGTCAGCGCAGGAAGGAGGCTCTGGTCAGCACAGGAAGGAGGCTCAGTGGTGAGCGCAGGACGGAGGCAGAGTGGTGAGCGCTGGATGGAGGCAGAGTGGTGAGCGCAGGACGGAAGCAGAGTGGTGAGCGCAGGAGGGAGGCAGAGTGGTGAGCGCAGGACGGAGGCAGAGTGGTGAGCGCAGGACGGAGGCAGAGTGGTGAGCGCAGGATGGAGGGTCGGTGGTCAGGGCAGGACGGAGGGTCAGTGGTCAGCAGAGGACGGCGGCTCAGAGGTCAGCAGAGGACGGCGGCTGTGTGGTCAGCAGAGGACGGGGGCTCTGTGGTCAGCAGAGGAGGGGGGCTCTGTGGTCAGCGCAGGAAGGAGGCAGAGTGGTCAGCGCAGGAAGGAGGCAGAGTGGTAAGCGCAGGAAGGAGGCAGAGGGGTGAGCGCAGGACGGCGGCTCTGTGGACAGCAGAGGAGGGCGGCTCTGTGGTCACCAGAGGACGGCGGCTGAGTGGTCAGCACAGGATTGAGTGGTCAGCACAGGATGGAGGCTCAGTGGTCAGCACAGTATGGAGGCTCATTGGTCAGCACAGGATGGAGGCTCAGTGGTCAGCACAGGATGGAGGCTCAGTGGTCAGCGCAGGAAGGAGGCTCAGTGGTGAGCGCAGGACGGAGGCAGAGTGGTGAGCGCAGGACGGAGGCAGAGTGGTGAGCGTAGGACGGAGGCAGAGTGGTGAGCGCAGGACAGAGGCAGAGTGGTGAGCGCAGGACGGAGGCAGAGTGGTGAGCGCAGGACGGAGGCAGTGTGGTGAGCGCAGGACGGAGGCAGAGTGGTGAGCGCAGGATGGAGGCAGAGTGGTGAGCGCAGGACGGAGGGTCGGTGGTCAGGGCAGGACGGAGGGTCAGTGGTCAGCAGAGGACGGCGGCTCAGTGGTCAGCAGAGGACGGCGGCTGTGTGGTCAGCAGAGGACGGGGGCTCTGTGGTCAGCAGAGGAGGGGGGCTCTGTGGTCAGCAGAGGAGTGGGGCTCTGTGGTCAGCAGAGGACGGTGGGTCTGGTCAGCAGAGGACGGCGGGTCTGTGGTCAGCAGAGGACGGTGGGTCTGTGGTCAGCAGAGGACGGGGACTCTGTGGTCAGCAGAGGACGGCGGGTCTGTGGTCAGCAGAGGACGGTGGGTCTGTGGTCAGCAGAGGACGGCGGCTCTGTGGTCAGCAAAGGAAGGAGGCTCTGTGGTCAGCAGAGGACGGCGGTTTGTGGTCAGCGCAGGAAGGAGGCTCTGTGGTCGAGTGGTCAGTGCAGGAAGGAGGCTCTGTGGTCAGCACAGGAAGGAGGCTGAGTGGTCAGCGCAGGAAGGAGGCAGAGTGGTCAGCGCAGGAAGGAGGCTCTGTGGTCAGCAGAGGATGGCGGGTCTGTGGTCAGGAGAGGACGGCGGCTCTGTGGTCAGCAGAGGATGGCAGCTCTGTGGTCAGCAGAGGACGGCGGCTCTGTGGTCAGCAGAGGACGGCGGCTCTGTGGTCAGCAGAGGACGGTGGCTCTGTGGTCAGCGCAGGAAGGAGGCAGAGTGGTCAGCGCAGGAAGGAGGCTCTGGTCAGCAGAGGACGGTGGCTCTGTGGTCAGCAGAGGACGGCGGTTCTGTGGTCAGCAGAGGACGGCGGCTCTGTGGTGAGCAGAGGACGGAGTCTCTGTGGTCAGCAGAGGAAGGGGGCTCTGTGGTCAGCAGAGGACGGGGGCTCTGTGGTCAGAAGAGGACGGCGGCTCTGTGGTCAGCAGAGGACGGGGGCTCTGTGGTCAGCAGAGGACGGGGGCTCTTTGGTCAGCAGAGGACGAGGGCTCTTTGGTCAGCAGAGGACGGCGGCTCTGTGGTCAGCAGAGGACGGCGGCTCTGTGGTCAGCAGAGGACGTGGCTCTGTGGTCAGCAGAGGACGGCGGCTCTGAGGTCAGCAGAGGACGATGGCTCTGTAGTCAGCAGAGGACGGCGGCTCAGTGGTCAGCAGAGGAGGGCGGCTCTGTGGCCAGCAAAAGAAGGCGGCTCTATGGTCAGCAGAGGAGGGCGGATCTGTGGTCAGCAGAGGACGGCGGCTCTGTGGTCAGCAGAGGATGGCGGCAGAGTGATCAGCGCAGGAAGGAGGCAGAGTGATCAGCGCAGGAAGGAGGCAGAGTGGTGAGCGCAGGACAGCGGCTCTGTGGTCAGCAGAGGAGGGCGGCTCTGTGGTCAGCAGAGGACGGTGGCTCTGTGGTCAGCAGAGGACGGTGGCTCTGTGGTCAGCAGAGGATGGCGGCTCTGTAATCAGCGCAGGAAGGAGGCAGAGTGGTCAGCGCAGGAGGGAGGCAAAGTGGTGAGCGCAGGAAGGAGGCAGAGTGGTGAGCGCAGGACGGCGGCTCTGTGGTCAGCAGAGGAGGGCGGCTGTGTGGTCAGCAGAGGACGGAGGCTCTGTGGTCAGCAGAGGAAGGGGGCTCTGTGGTCAGCAGAGGACGGGGGCTCTGTGGTCAGCAGAGGACGGCGGCTCTGTGGTCAGCAGAGGACGGGGGCTCTGTGGTCAGCAGAGGACGGGGGCTCTTTGGTCAGCAGAGGACGAGGGCTCTGTGGTCAGCAGAGGACGGCGGCTCTGTGGTCAGCAGAGGATGGTGGCTCTGTGGTCAGCAGAGGACGGCGGCTCTGAGGTCAGCAGAGGACAGTGGCTCTGTAGTCAGCAGAGGACAACGGCTCTGTGGTCAGCAGAGGAGGGTGGCTCTGTGGCCAGCAAAGGAGGGTGGCTCTGTGGTCAGCAGAGGAGGGTGGATCTATGGTCAGCAGAGGACGGCGGCTCTGTGGTCAGCAGAGGATGGCGGCAGAGTGATCAGCGCAGGAAGGAGGCAGAGTGATCAGCGCAGGAAGGAGGCAAAGTGGTGAGCGCAGGACAGCGGCTCTGTGGTCAGCAGAGGAGGGCGGCTCTGTGGTCAGCAGAGGACGGTGGCTCTGTGGTCAGCAGAGGACGGTGGCTCTGTGGTCAGCAGAGGACGGCGGCTCTGTGGTCAGCGCAGGAAGGTGGCAGAGTGGTCAGCGCAGGAGGGAGGCAGAGTGGTGAGCGCAGGAAGGAGGCAGAGTGGTGAGCGCAGGACGGCGGCTCTGTAGTCAGCAGAGGACGGCGGTAGAGTGATCAGCGCAGGAAGGAGGCAGAGGGATCAGCGCAGGAAGGAAGCAGAGTGAGCAGCGCAGGAAGAAGGCAGAGTGGTGAGCGCAGGACGGCGGCTCTGGGGTCAGCAGAGGAAGGGGCCTGGTGGCAGAGGATGGGGCTTGGGGGGCAAAGACGGGCTGGGGTCAAGAGGGGCGCGGCTGGTGGCAAAAACAGATTTACCGGGGACGGGGTACCCAAGAAGGGGCGGTGGTACCCAAGGACGGGGCTCTGTGGCCAAACCCGCCGATGTCAGGCAGAAGGGGCGTGTAGGCAAAGAGGCGATTTCCCGGGAAGCAGATTGGGGGGAGGCGGCGTCGGGTGGTCCGGGAAGGGGGGGGGCTCTGGGTCACAGGGGACGGGGGGTCTGGGGTCAGCAGAGGGGTTGGGGCCCTGGCCACGCGGGAAGAGGCAAGGGGAGCCGGAAGGAGCAAGGTCCCCAAAGGGAGCAGAGGGGGTAGCGCGAGGGGCTTTTGGGCAGCAGGGAGCGGCGAGGACACGGGAAAGGGGGCGTAATCACCAAAATCGGTGGGCAGCGAAAAGGAGGCAATTACGGGGAGGGCGGCTTGTGGCCCAGAAAGGAGGGGGTCCGGGGTCACAGAGGACGGGGCTCTGGGGTCAGCGGGGAGGGCGTCTGGGGTCAGCGGGGAAAGGGGCCGGTTCAGGGGGAAAAGGGGGCAGAAAAAGGGCCGGGGGGCCAAGGGCGGCCGGTCAAGCAAAAGTTTGGTCACAGGGGAGGGGGCTCTGTGGTCAGAAAAAGGACGGGGCTTGTGGTCAGCAGAGATGGTGGCTCGTGGTACAAGGACGGGGCTCGGGTGGGCCGGGAAAGGGGGCGGGGGGCCCCAAAAAAAGGGGGGCAGAGGGTGGGCGCAGGAAGGGGAGGTGGTGAGCGGGGACGGGGCTCTGTGTCACAGAGCCCGGGGGCCCGGGGGTCAGCGAGAGGGGCTTTAGGCCAGAAAGGGGGGTAGTGAATGGCGCGGGGAAGGCGGGTTGGTGGCCCCAGGCCAGGGGGGCGCTTGGGGGCCAGCAGAGAGGCGGCCTTGGTCAGCAGAGGACGGGCCTGGGGCCCAAAGGACGCGGCTCTAGTGGTCAGCGAGGAGGGGGCCCGTGGCAGCAAGGAAAACGGTTTGGAAAGAGGGGGGGGGGCCCGGGGGTTTCTGTGGTCAGCAAGGGGGGGGCCCCCCTTTGGGGTCAGCGAGGGGTGGCAAGTGACGGGGCAAAGGAGGCGGTGGATAGCAGGAAAGCGGGTGGTGAGCGAGGCGGGGGCTCGGGTAGCAGAGGAGGGGGGCTCTGTGGTCGAAAGGGGGCGGGTCTGTGGTCACGGGGACGGGCGCTTGGCACCGGGGAAAGGGGCAAGTGGTCGCGAGGAAGGGGCGGGTGGTACGCAGAGAGGGGGTGGTGGGGGCAAAAAAGGGGAAAAGAGGGGGGCGCAGGGCGGCGGTCAGGGCACCCGGGGAGGAGGCGGTGTGGTGGGGGCGAAGGTAGCGGGCGGCCCAGGTTTCAAAAGGGGAGGGGGCTTGGGGTCAAAAGGGGGACGGGCTTGTGGTCAGCAGAGACGGGGCTTTGGGGTCAGCGGGAAAAACGTGTGCCGGGGGGGTTTCCGCGGGAAACGGTTGGGGGACGGGGCTCTTTCGCAGAGGAGGGGCTCTGGGGGCAGAGAGGACGGGGGCTCTGTGGCAGCGAGGAAGGGGGTTCTGGGGTAGCAAGGACGGGGGCCCGTGGTACCCCAAAAAGGCGGTGTGGCGAAAGGGCGGGGCTCGTTCACGGGAAAGGGGGGTTTGGCGGGGCCGGGGTGGTCCCAGAAGGAGGCGGGGGGTCACCAAAAGGGAGCGGGGGTAGGCAGGAAGAGGCGGGGGGTTGGGCGCGGACGGGGCTCGGGGTGGTCAGCAAGGACGGCGGCGGGGGTTTGGCGGGAAGGGCCGGTGATCAGAAAGGGGGAGGCGGTTTGGGCCAGGGGGACAAAAATGGTAGCGAGGAGGCGGCTCGTGGTCAGCAGAGAGGGGCTCTGGGTCACAGGGGAGGTGCTCTGTGTCACGGGGACGGCGGTTTTGGGGTCAGGGGCGGAAGGAGGCAGAGGGGTCAGCCAAAGGAAGGGGGAGCAAAAAGGGGTGGTGACCGGAAGGTTGGGGCAGGGGGGAGGGGGAAAGGGGATGGGAGGGGGAGCGTGTAACGCGGGGGCGAATCCGAAAGGGGGAAGGTGAGCCCGGGGGGCGCCTTTTTGGGGGAAAACAGAGGAGGGGGCTTGTGGTCAGAAGGGGGGAACGGGGTTTGGGTTTCAGCGAGAGGGGGTTTTGGTCAGCAGGAAAGGGGAAAGCGGTTTGGGCCAAAAAGAGGCGGTGGGGGGTGGGGGGGCAAGGGGGGAAACCGGGCCCTTGGGGGTCAGCAAGGGGCGGGGGGGTTCCGGGGTGGTTGCAAGGAAGGGGCTCTGGGGTCAGAGGGGATGGCGGCCTGTGGTCACGGAAGGGGAGTTGGGGGGGAAAGGCAATGGTGGGGGGGGGGTGTGGTAGCAGAAAAGGGCGGCCAAAAGGGGGCGGGGCACCGGGAAAGGGCAAGTGATCACGCAGGAAGGGGCGATGATCAGCGCGGGAAGGGGAGGCAGAGGGTGAGCGCAACGCCTCTGTGGTCACAAGGGGCGGCTCTGTGGTCAGCAAGGAAGGTTGGCTCTGGGTCAGCGGGGACGCCCCTTGGTCAGCGAGGAAGGGGGCAAAGGGTGCCAGAAGGACAGAGTGGTGACGCAGAAGGGGGAAGGGGTGAGCGCGGACGGGGCTCTGTGGTAAAGCAGAGGGGCGGCGGCGGGGTAGGGCACCAAAAGGAAAAAGGGGGCGTTCCGGACGGGGCTCTGGGGTCAGCAAGGAGGGGCTCTTTTTGGTCAGCAGAGGGGTTTCGGGGGGGGGCCC